>VURO01013163.1:1766-21117 GCA_015108175.1 Pelvicachromis taeniatus
GTTTTCGGGAATTTATATCCCCAAAATACGAACATGAATTACGGGTTCTTACAATCAGTGATTTCAAGGCCATGCATGCGTACATACACACAGACTCATTCAAGTGTCACTCAGAAGCTCCTGCACAGCCTCTCCTCCTCTTCTCTGTTGCTTGCTGTGAGCATGCAGACAGACTGATAACCACTGAAGAGCCAGAAGGAAAAAGCAGATATCACACATTAGGACTGTTTTTCTGTCTGAATGAGCTATGAGTTGTTGTGGTTTTCAGAAGTGCTGTTGCCAGTTTGGCAACTTACACTATATGGCCAAAAGTATTAACTTATCTATCCCAGTCATTGAATTCAGGTGTTCCAGTTGCTTCCATGACCACAGGTGTATAAAATCGTGCACTTAGGCACACAGACTGCATCAGCAGACATTTGTGAAAGAATGGGTCACTCTCAGGAGGTCAGTGAATTCCACCAATTGGGAATGACGGCAACTCAGCCACAAAGTGGTAGGCCAGATAAAATCATAGCGCGGGATGAGTGGATGCTGAGGCACACAGACACAGAGGTCACATTCTGTAGAGTCAGTCGCTACAGACCTCCAAACTTCATGTGGCCTTTGGCTCAAGAACAGTGCTTGGAGAGCTTCATGGAGTGGGTTTCCATGGCTGAGCAGCTTCGTCCGAACCGTACACCACCGAGCACAAAGTGTCTGATGCAGTGATGCGATGCAGACAGACACTGGGCTTTAGAGCAGTGGAAACGTGGTCTCTGGAGTGATGAATTATTCTTCTCCTTCTGGCAATCCGATGAGTCTAGGTTTGGTGGTTGCCAGGAAACAGTAATTGTCTGATTGCATTGTGCCAAGCCAAGTGTTTGGTGGAGGGGGGTTGATTTTCAGGAGTTGGGATTGTTCCAGGAAAAAAGGAACCCTTAATGCTTCAACATACCACGATATTTTTGACAATTTCATGGTCCCAATAGTTTGGCGATGGCCCCTTTCTGTTCCAATATGACTGTGAATCTGTGCACAAAGAAAGGTCCATAAAGACGTGGTTGAGCTGGTATTGGTGTGGAGGAACCTGCCTGGCCTGCAGTCCTGATCTCAACATCACAGACACCTTTGGAGAGCAGAGACTGTAAGGCAGGCCTTTTCATCCAGCATCAGTGTCTGACATGACAAATGCACTCCTGGAAGTATGGTCAAAAACTCTCATAAACATACTCCTAAACCTTGTGGAAAGCCTCTCCATAAGAGTTGAAGCTTCTATAGCTGCAAAGGTGGACAACATAATACTAAATCCTATGGATTAATAATGGGATGTCAATGGAGTTCACATGACCGTGAAGGCAGAAGAACGAATACTTTTGCAAATATAGTCTATGTTGGTCTCCAAGGTAAATGTGTTTAGACCTCTTGTGTTCAGATTTTGTTGCTTTGTTTCACATTCATTAGAAAGTCAGAGGGCATTTCAGGGCCCCCTACTGACCAGGTGTGGTTTCTTTATTGTTGGGTCAAGTGCTTGAAAAGAAGGCAACTGGACCTCTATAGGCTCATGGAGACTTTTCTACTATCCATTCAAGAGGCTTTGTCAGTTATAAAACAACTGATGGAGAGTCTTAGGCAGGAAAGGTTGTGAAATTATGTGATGTCCTCAACTTGCTTTGAGATAAACCTATTGTGGATTAATATGGGGACTCCTAGAATACTGATTTATTTGAAAACAAGAACATAATCATATTTGGGTGTGTTTTATAGTGGTCATACATGTAAAGCTCTTATGTTGTAATCGTAGGAGAAATCTAAAGAACTTTTAAAAGTTATCAGCCTGCTGTTGAGTTGTCCATTAGTCATCCCATGGTAATCCACACCTGGTGATGTATCAGACACTCTGGGTTATTGCTAAGGTAAAATGCCTCATACATACTTCACACCTGCACCTGTCAGCGAAGGCACCCAACGGTGACATCTCCGCCTCGTTCCTCTGCCAAAGTGAATCTGCCGAACTCGTCTGTCTGTCAGCTTGTAAAAAACTCCTGCTGCGTTTCATAAAATTTGGTGGAACAAGGGAAAAAGAAAAGAAACTGTTAAAATTGGCCGTGGATCACACTTATTTTCTCTAAAAAAAAAAAAAAGAAAAAGACATCGGCCTTGACAGTAGGATGCATGTGCGCCCATCTGCTGGGTTTGCCGGCACCTGTAGTTTAACAATAAAGCAAACACTCAGCGAATAACTGCTCTGTCAGAAATACAACACAGGAACAACTTATTTATCTGCTCATGGTGCTGCCAAGAAAATTCATACTGTTTTATCAATCAGTCAGTCGTAACCTGGAGCAACTGTGATCTAATTTCACGCTTTAGGACACAAATAGTTTTCACATAAAAGCTGGGCACGGGGGTTTTCTGCAGTTTTGATTCCCAATCACTAAAAACATAAACTAATAAGGCTGAAAGTCACAGTTTCTTTAGCAGAAGAGATTATATGTTAAAATACTTTAAGTGTCCATGTAAACAGTACATGCACAAACTACATTTATACGCCGATCATTTATTATATCATGAGCAGCGACAGGTGAAGTAAATAACACTGATTATCTCTTCATCATGGTATCTGTTAGTGGGTGGGATATTAGGACCAAGTGAGCATTCTGTCCTCAAAGTTGACATGTTAGAAGGAAAACAGGAGAAATGGGCAACTGAAATGATATGAATGAGTTTGACGAGGGCTAAATTGTGATAATTAGATGACTGAAACAGAGCATTGTCAAAACTGCAGCTCTTGTGTGTGTTCCTGGTCTGCAGTGGTGAGTATCTATCTATCAAAAGTGATCCATGGAAGGAACAGTGGTGAACCAGCCACAGGGTCATGGGGGGGCCAAGCTTTATTGATGCATGTGGGGAGCAAAGGCTAGCCTTTGTGGTCCAATCCAACAGATGAGCTACTGCAGCTCAAAAAAGGCAATGTGACGCTTTGGACAGTGTTCTGCTGGGAGACCTTGGGTCCTGCCCACGAGTGTGAGACATGGCGAGTCTGATCCATTGAGGCTCCAACTTACAGGACTTGAAGGATCTGTTACTAACATCTTGGTGCAAGATACCACAGCACACCATCAGGGGTCTTGTGGAGTCCATGCCTGCTGACAACAGAATGGTTCAGCGGAAGTGTGCTGGGCCCATTAACCCAGAGGTCAATGTATCAAAGCCATCCTCATTGCTACTGGGATGACTGGAGCTTGGGAGGTAGAGCAGCTCATCTTCTAATCAGAAGGTTGGTGGCTGCAGTTTGTCACCAAGCTGTCTGATGTCCTAGAGCACAGTGTATAAACCCTCAAAGCTGGCCCTTAATATACTGGCCTGTTAGTGAATGCATTAAACAGAGCACTTAACACATAATCACTTGGATTGTATTTTATAACAATTCAACACATACTAAAGTTTCCCTGGGCAAGATACTGAACTCCAACTCAGTGGAGCTGAATGTTACACAGAAAGGTCCGAGGAAGAAAAAACACAGACAAAAGTACTTGTATGACCAACCAAATATCAGGCAGGTGGTCATAATGCCTAATCAGTGTATGTTACCTGTTGCTGTTAGTGGCTGATTTCACAGTCTTTACTCTGGATCAATGTGACTGTCAGAGGCCGGGCCTCTATATGCAGCATGTAACGCATTGGCAGTGGAAACACTCACAGGAAACTTAAAGAACGTATCATAGTTGTTTTTGTCTGTTTCTTATTTTTATTGTATATCTCATTTATGTTGCACATATGCTTTTTTTTCTGAGTTAGTTCAGAAAAAGCAACTCGAGCTACATGGCATCCTGTCACTTTCCAAATACGCGCTTCCAATTTGCTGGTTTATTTAAGCTGCAAACTTTGCAGCTCTTTAACAAGTCAGTGCTGCTGCTGTTCTGCGTTGCACTTTAAACCACTCCACCATCCACCGTCTGAGGAAATGTTTACTCATCGCTTCCCAATTTCTGTGTGTATTATATTTGCATGAAGTAAAAAGCTTTCAGTTTAGATACCCAAATTTATCTGCTGCATTAATGAAACAGTCGTTTCGAACGTGAGCGATATGACAATGGATGCAATGTAGTATTTTTTTTATCACGTCCATCACACACATGTATATAGTACTGTATGTAGAAGAGTGCATCGAGAGGTTAAACACAATTAACAAGAAACTTCGCATTGTTAGAAAATGATCAGTGTTAATGCTACTCTGCTTTTTCCAAGCACCAAGCAAAACATAAATATTTAGACACTACTTTTAAACAATATTAATATATCTGCATATGTAATGAGTGAGAAAATTTAATTAACGCACCACCGTAGTGAGTAAATCAAAACACAATTCATTTGATCCAGGTTTAAAGTTAATTATCAAATAAAAGCTTAAATCAAAAGTGTATTTGTGGAAACACACACACACTCTCGCACACACACACACACAATATCAGTGTTTTCACTTTAATAGATGTTTGTGTGCAGTGTTGTAATTGCATGTGTGGATGAGGCCTGCGGTGCTGCAGGGCTAAGATAAGAAGAAGCCACTGAGCTATGGGTGTTAAGCCAAGTGCTATGAGCTAGGTCTGTGTGTCCTGCCAGAGCAGAGGGAGTGAGAATAAGAAGCCATAACAAGCAGAGTACAAAACTGGAACACCAGCTCTACTTTTAACCCGTCTTCTACCCGGACATCCAGTTTAAATTCCACCCAGGCCCAATCACACCCCCGCATGTGATTTTGCACTCGACACGTCTTGATGTATTTCTCATCCAGAAGTGTAGTGTTGTAGTCCAAATTCTGCCAGCTGACATCCAAGTTGAACATGGTCCAGACTATGTGAAGTACATAACAATAGAAACTCTGATAACCACAATAATTAGCCTGCAAGATTGTCTCCCAGCCCTTCCACGGAGATTTATACCACTGTGCCACTAATATGCTTTGCACTCAACTTTGTTTGAAGCGCTGGTAGCTAAATGCTTCCTCCAGCACTTCAAACAATTCACAAAAGAAATCGCACAATTCCTTAAAGACGTCGAAAGAAATCATGCTGAAGTTTGCTTTTTCTGCCACTTAGCTGAATAATTTACATCTGTGGATATGCAGGAAATAGCAGAGGAAACCAGTGAGCCCTCACTTCCTCAGCACACTGAGATCCACATGGTGACTGATGAGCCCTTGATGAGGCCTTGGCAAAGATGATGCAACTTTGCCTGATGGATGCTGCCAAGTTGGCTGTAAGGTGGTTTGGCTGCCACTGAGGACACAGCGGAGGTTTGCTGGAACAGGTCTGTGGAGAAAATGACAGTGGGAGGAGGAGGGATGGGGGCAATGGAGGAGATGTATCAGTAGAAGGGTGCAGTACCAGATGCATAGCAATCTCAAGTCAACAGGTGTCCAATGAGCAGTCATTCAACTTTCTATTTTCTGCCCCGTGCTATTCTAACAGCAGAAGAACAAGGCAGTAAGCTAGAAGGATGCGGATAAGAGTCAGCAAGCTTAAGCGGCTCCAAACTGTAGAGCTTGCATTAATGAAACATCCTCTTGAGGAGAAAAACTACACTTGAATGTACACTTATATGCCCTATAAGCACGCAGTCATCAAAGAGCCCCCAAATGTGTGCCACTATAAAGAAAAACTCATTTCAAAAAGTGAAGATTCATCTTCTTTACTTTCATGCCCACTAGGACCTGAGTGGGACATGCATGCTGCAAAGTAAAGTCGGTGTAAAGTATGTGCTCGCAGCCAAAGCAGGAATCTGCTCAAAACATCCCAACCATCGGATAACAAGCCAACAATTAATATTTCATGGCTGTGTTAGTCAGCAATGAGTCAGCTGATTGTCCACTGACGGAGTGATTGACCATTCATAGTACAGCTCTTTTTATTTTTTCAAATATAAACCATATAAATATAATATGATTGTGCCGTATCCAGATGTAGGGCAAACCAACTATGACAATAAGATATATATGGTCAATGACTAGTTTAAAGGTTCCGTTTGTTTCAGCATTATATGACTATATAAAACAGCGGTATTCACAAATCTATGTTACACTAAGGTTAAACCTGAAGTTACTGTGCTTCAGGCCCAAATCCAACTTTGTCGTGCAGACCTCAGCAGAGTGTGATTTGTGAAGGAAAAAAGACTTTGGGAGGAGGGGAGTGTGTGTCTTGTCCCTACGGGTGATAAAATTAATTTTAGCAGAGCCAAAGATAAGTCGACCAGAAGGGGGAAGTCCCACATATCCCACTCTCAGCAGATCATAACGAGGCCTCGGGCTTGTTAACACTTCTGAATATTTTAGCCAGGTGGAATTTTATGTCCAAGGCCCCATGATGCTCTCTCTCTTGCTCTCTCTCTCCCTCGCTGGCTATCTCTTTCTATCTCTCACTCCTTATGTGTTTGTCTCTGTGTCTGATATTATCTTTGTTGTGTGAGGATAAGTGTGCTTACACAGTCACCTGAGGGCACCCCTCTGAACTTTGAGGACAGAAAGTTTGTTAACTGTGATGTGAAGACTTTGTCTAAAGGTTGGTGCAGGGTTAAGATTAGCCAGTAATAGTTGGAGTTAAGGTGCCCTCATTACAAAAAAATGCATAACTCAGTGTATTATCTCATGAAGTCATGAAAGACAGATTGTTGCTGATTGCTGATTGGAGGATGAACGTGTGTGAATCTTAATGATTCAAAATGGTCTCAAAATGATTTTGGAAACTAATTTCTGTAGTATATTATTTTTTTCACACGGACTTTATAGAAGCTCAGGAAAATGGAGCAACACCACAGGTGGATCTGTTGATTTCAGGTGCGCCCCAGTTACTTTAGAGGAGTGGACTTCCGGCCACTACTCAGATCTGGAAGGCAAACCGACTGCATTGTGTCTTCATTGCTCCTGAACTTTACCTGTATTTACAAGGATTTCATCTTTGTTATTGTGGCACCATTTCTTGGGCCCGTAACAAACATACTGCAACAAGTTTGAACTCTTTACTCCTTGAACACCTACTAGGGACGATCCTTGAAGCTTTTCTTTGATCTGAGCAGTGTCTGTCATATTTCAGGCCTGCTTATAGAACAAAATGACTAGTCAGAATCGTCTCTGCCTATGTAGGTACCCAAAATCCGAAAAATATTCAAATGGTCATCAAACCACGTCTTTACAGATATCCACCGAGGTGTCCAAACTCATTAAGGGTACTGGGGTGGTTGTCAGGGAAAGAGTTAAGGCAATTGGCCCCTGAGCAGCTAAATTATAGTGTAGAAACTTCTCTAAGCTAGCCTATGAAACTAGGCTTCATGCACTTGAAAGATAATTATGGACGCACCAACAGCTAGGTTAAGGCATACAAGGTGTGTTGGAAAACCTCGGACGCAGCCGACCTGGGCCGCATGTGACTTCTTATTGCTGTGTACTATGAAAAAAAAGACAGAATGAAATTGAATTAGAGGAGAGTCTGAATGAAAAACTGATGAGTCTCTCTTCCAGAAATTGTATCAGCACCTGCAACAACACAATAGAGTGGAAATGTCTGTAAGTATCCCTGTTGTGTGCCAAGTTTGTGAGTGCACACGTGTGCGTTCTGCACTTTGCAGAGTGCTTACCTTTACATGGCAGGGAGATGCTAAGTGTTGCAGTCAAATGGTATAGTAAACAGGATGTGGAAACACTGACATGTGCGTCAGTTCAAAAAGCATCCGCTCACCAAATATATATCAACGCATTCTGAGGCACACGCATTACACTTGAAAACCAATGCAGCTAAAAGTAGTGGTCTGGTCCAGCACATTCAGAAAGATATTACAGCATAATGAGCTCTCAAAGACTAATGCGGTTTGCTCTTTTCCTCCAGCGTTTTGTGCTTCGGAACATTCTGGTCATGTTCATTGTTGCGTTACTTAGTCGTCGTTTGGTTCTTCCCTTGTGTTTTCTTCCTTTGTCCCTGCGTCGTCTTTGCTCCGCTGTCTGTGTTCTCCTCTGTTTGTCTTTGCATTCTAAGTCTGTTTTTAATTACTTTCTCTTTTATGTGCGTCATCTTTTGTTTTACTTTGTCCCTTTAGATTGTGTCCTCAGCACACATTGGTTTCTGCGTTGTGTTGCCTTCAGCACTAAGGTTCAAAGGTTCAGACAATAATATGGTGAATTTTCATTGGATAGACTTCCGTGTTACCCAACATTCTTAGGTTGGGTAGATGGCCATGTTACCACCACTTTAGTGCAGGATGGTCCCTGAATTTGGCTCAATAGACTGTGAATGTCTCAATGGACAATTTTGCCCACAAGTGGTAAGGTGGCATTGTTTGGTTCTTCCCTTGTGGTTTCTAAATAGTGTATATTTTTTTAATTTTACAGTATTTTTGTGTATCATCAAACACCTTTGAAACTTGTGGCATTGGTTTGTGTTTAGTTCCTTGGGAAGATAAAGGCAATAAAACAAACACAGTGCTGGGGAGTAAAGGAGTGGGCATAAAGAGAATCAGACTAGAGTGATGATGTTAAGACAACAAATGAGAGTGAAAATTACTAAGTGATGACTCATAGTTGCAAAATGTGTACTGTGAATTTTTGCAACTTATTTTGATGCAAATTAAGTTGCACAACCACGTAAAATAAAAATGATGACCAGATGAAAAGGTTTGGGTGGCTGGTTGTTCTTATAAGATATAAGCAGTGAGATTACGGATCAGAGATAAGTTGTTGCCCCAAGTTGAGGAGTTTTAGGTTTTGTTGATGAGTGAGGGAAGCAGGACACTGACAGGCGGGCTGATCTGTTGTGTTGACGAGCTGAGCACACAAGGGAAGTTGTTTATTTACCGGTCGCTTTACATCCCGATCTCCATCGTTTACAAGATTTTCCATGCAATGGAAATTTGCACTCTCCAAAGGGTGGCCTGGCTCAGCCTTAAAGACAATGTGAGAAATTCAGTCTTTCGGGAGGAACGTATTGTAGAGACTAGGGCTGGGCAAAACGATTATTTTCCGAATCAATGAATCTAGCGATTCATCGACGCGTTGTCCCAGCCCTAGTAGAGACGCTACTGTTCTACAGCGATAGGCGATGAAAGGCATCTAATTAAACAGTGGCATCAACATTGAACACTTACTGGCTTGGATACTGTTCCATAAACAACTTCAACACAGAGCACATAGCACACAAGTGGGAAAATGTTACCACCTGTTATAATGTTTAAAAAACTAATGTGAACTGTTTCACCATCAGTATTTTCTGTGGGTATGTAAGCATTTTACATGCTGTTAAAGTATATTTATGCATTACTATTCCGAAATAAAATATTTAGAAAAAATAACTTTTTTTATATACCATTTGATTAATTTTTACTCTCACTGTGAGCATGCTGGGAATGGACTAATTAAATATTCTCTTCTCAGAGATACAAAACGCATTGTTCAAATGACGCCTTATAGTGCCCGGTCTTTTTCTTTGCTTCTTTTGTTCTTTTTTCCGAGGTAGATACTGATTACATTTGGGAACCTTCTGCAGATATTGAGAAAAACACAGCCTCTTTGATGAATATTCATTAAAAGGGTTGGGTTCATCAAGATGTAGCGAACAGGAAAGGTCATTTTTATTGCACTGGAATTTTTCTTCATTTAGTGTCCCTGTGGAGCAAGTGAAAACACCATTGCAACCAATCTTTCTATACTTTAATAATTTAAATTAAATTACACTGAAAATAGCAGATAATATTATTCTGGACCATGCCTTTATTCAGCCCAGAAAAGACCAGATTTAATTGATTCTTTGTGTCAATATACTAGAAATGGCATATATAACACCAACCGCATGGACTTTTCTTCTACTGTGTAATATGAATACATTTGTAAAAAGATGAATGGATGCCGAACAGATGGATTTGCATCTGACCCACATCCATTTGATTAGAATAACAACAAGGAACATGGTAAAACGCAGACGTAGGCAAATGTGAGCGATGAGAAGGCATTTGAGGTTGAGGCCAAAAGTGAATGAATATTCAATTTATAACAATAAAGCTTGCAGTGATTCAAACATGATGGTTATTTAGCATGGCTAATAACGCCCTAGTAGTGTTGCACTTAGCTGTAGAAAGTGCTTAAGAGAAATGATGCTGTCTGTTGTAATGTCATTAAGCTGTTACTCTGGTACTACAGTGCATGACTCCAGGATCAATTAAACAAGATCAATTAAAAAAAATCTGTTAATTGTCTTCAGGGCTGCCTATATCAAAGCAAACATGGCAGCTCTGTGTTATTTTCAGAGTCTAGACCAATTAACGAGAGCTTAAGTGCTTTTTGCTCTGTGGACTTGGCCGAGACATGTTTGCATCACAAAAAAAATATTGAGTGGTACAGCAGCAGTGAATGGAGTTATTCAATAATTTGTAACAATCAGTAATACAACAATGAATTCATTGATGGCATTCATTGACGAATGCAACCCTCACCTCCCAGAATTCTCTGTAGCCCTCTGCTTTAGTCTTCCTACTACAATGAAGTCATATATCTTGATCAACAACGTTGGGAGTAAATCTCTATAAAGTAATTACATTACATTTTTCTTTAACAGGGCGAATACAGTCATGTTCAGTTTAATCACACTAATTGGATACAAAAACAGATACACAGATCTGACAAATCAGAGTGTGCTCAGAGCTCAAAACATGCAGGTAAAACTGGTATAATAATACTGTTTTACCTCAAGCATACAGCTAGATGCTGCTCCGGGTCAATCGCTTCTCTGAAATTATTTCACCCTCCTCAGATGTGCTTCCATCTCTACTCAAAAAGACCTGTGTCAAACCATGAAAGTCCCCCTCTTTCTTCTTATAAAAAATTGGATGAACTCAGAATCTGAGTTAATTTTCTTTCTTATTTTTCTTTCTTTCGTTTTGTACATGGCATGACAAGTTCACATCTGAAAATCCAGACTTTTTAGGCCGTAACAATAATAAAGATCAGCCCCACGAATGGTGAGTGATTATCTTCCATGGTTAATTTTGGTAAACACCAAAACACCAAAAGTATAACAGTCATAGTGACTACAGCGGCATAAGGGGTAACACTGTTGCCTCACAGGAGCAACCAGTTTCTGGGTTCAAACCTGGTCGACTGAGGTCTCTCTGCGTGGAGCTTGCAGGTTGGTGCTGTGCCTGTGCAGGTTTCCCACCCCAAACCTCGAGTTGAATGAGGGATTATGAAAATGGGGGAATCAAACCTCCTTATCACACAACTCATTAGCTGCACGTGTGTTCATTATCTGTCTCCACGCAAGGACGCTTCAGTGACTGAGGTATGTGGTAAACTTGTTTTATCTATGTGAGTACGTGCTGAGAAACACAAATGTAAAATTACTATTTAAGAGTCTGTCACACATTTTGTGGTTATTTAATTATATTTTTGTCTGTAACTTAAAAAAAATGACTTTCTGAACACATTTCCCTAACTACTTCCTAACTACCTTTAATGATGTTCTTCTGGCGATCCTCCTCTACTGATGAGCTCCACATGGATTCAGATGTGCATTCGCTGCAGCAGCCTTGATTTGTGGTCAGACTTTCGGGAAATTCTCTGCCCGCAAAAGGCCTGTGAGGACTCTAGCATAATTTTTGGTCAAACTCAGATAAATGTGCGTCTACTTTTCAATAAGATGAGTATTTCTAAAACCTAACGCTTTAGTTGCTGAGATTGAAATCCATCAAGTAAAGCAGCAAAGACGATAACAACAGAGCAGACTGATTTTTGTTTTAAAAAGGGACCTGGGCTTCAGCTAACTATTTGCAATAGTTGTATACTGTTGTAAAAATAAATGGGCTAATGCAGAAGGCTCTTATTATTACTCATAAATTATGTTTGTCTATGACAACACCCCATGGTGCCCAAAGTAATTTGGCTCAAAACAGAGCAGGATGTGAAAACTGCTTTGCATTCCCACACCTTAGGCTTCCTCCCCATACACTTGCACAAATCCCTATCCTACTCAGCATGCACACAAGTGCTTTCTTTTGGTGTTTAAATATTAACACAAAGCTGAGAGCAAAGCGGAAAACCAGTCCAAAGATCACTTCATCGAAAAATGTGGCCACAGCAGTTCTTCTGTTGGCGTGAGTACAGGTACAAATGGAGGCACCAGTGTTATATGCATGACTACTCATCTGTGCTTTCGTTTCCTGCTGGTAACAAGTTTTTGATTGCTTGGGTTGACTTGGTTGGCTATTGGTGAAAAACAAGATTTCTCATATGGAAGTTTTGGCTCACATCCCCACTGGAGGAGCTGTGATGTGAATAAGAGACACATTAGTGTGAATTGTCCGTGTTGGGTGGATGGCGGGGTGGATGGATGGGTTGGTCACACAATGAAAGTTAATGCATGCGTATTTCAATGGTCAGGGTTACTTGACAATGTCTTTTAAACATCTTTATTGGTGTTTACTATTGTGGCCATGGCAATGAAGAGCCTGCATTTGTAACCGCAAACCTGACTTAGTTGTTTTGTACCTATAGCCAAGATTCTGATTCTCCACTACCAATTACAACACATAGGAACAAATCTTGGAAAGGTAGTACCCTCATGGACTTTCAAACAATTCTGAATGATGAGGATAGACACATTTTGTCTGTGAAAAGCTGTAGCTCCAGCTCCATATTGTAGAGGCCGGGTTCATTTAAAGGGATTATACATAGTGCACGGCGATAAACTTTCTTTTGGAACAAAAACCAAACAACCTGGGGATGATAGCACTGAAACCGTAGACACAGTTTACTGCTAATCTGATCCTGCCAGGCAATCCTGTTTACTGTGCACTCTAAATCACACTGTAACGATTTCTTTGAGCTCGAGACGTCTGTTTAAGCAACTTGAAAAAAGAAAAAAAAAAAAGCTGCGACTACCTTCATAAACGCTGATAACAGCTTCTTTTCTATTTTTACATCCATGTTGCTTCCAAAGAGGACACACTGTGCAAATAGGGAGAAGTGTTTGTGTGTGTGTGTGTGCACATGTACAAGTTTTTTTTTTATAGAGGATTTGCAACCACAGTAATTACAGCCCTGCTCTGTCCTGTGTGTCCCTGACAGATGTGACTGAGAGCTGTGAAAGGGGACACAAAGAAAGAGGCAGTTGGAGACGCAGACGGGAGCAGAGCCCGGACTTCACTTCACTACAATTCGACCACAAGTGACTGAGGACAGAGACGATTTCTTGAGTATTTTGTTTTTCAATATGTGCAGACACAATTATGTTAAATGAACACCTGGAGGAACAAATGGTGTTGGACACAATATACAAAACAGAACTCCCTCCCGTGTATATTCATCACTCGGAGGACTTCCTGTGGCACAAAGAGAGACCAGCACAGGCACGTCATGTTGTTTCGGGTTTTTTCCCATGCTTACTTTCTGTTCTTGCGCTGGGGTCAGCCTGCATGCTGGTCCAGTGCAAGCTGTTATTTCCTGGTGACTGAGAGAGGTGTACAGTACATGCAGCTGATGCACAAGTGGGAGGAAAAACAGGAATCGTAGGTTTGATTTTGAATAACAAAAAAACAAGTGTAAAAACAATGTACTTACGTTGGTCAAGTGGCAAAATATTACACAATGTCTTTAGCTGGTCCTTCTCGGAGGGCACCTTAAATGTTTTGTTCTTCAAAACAGCGGGTAGAAAAAGACATCTACTACAAATAAAGACAAATTGTGAATGCTAAAAGATGAATGCTGTTATGAACTTCTAAACTCCCCCCTCTCGATTTCCTGTTTAATAGGGAGCGCTCATGGGATAATCCAAAATGAATGGAGCCCCAAGGAGCTGTAATCCAACATTGTGTGATTTTCTACAGCCACTTTAAAGAGCTGCTTCCTTCACTGATGTGCTCATCTGCTCTGGTTTACTTTGAAGTTTGTTTCTGCCACTGAAAACATTGTTTTGGTCATCCATAATTCAAACTTTTGTGTAACGCACCTTAAAATTTTGAGTTAATGAGCTAATGTAAAAGAAAATTACTCTGCCAATCAGGAAGCAAAACATGGAAAGCATTAGCTACCAGCGCTAAAGCTAAGCTAGCGATGCTACAGCTAAGAAAGCAGCGCTCGGCTGAGTTACCAGCGCTACAGCTGCTTGACATAAATGTTTAAACTGAGGAATGTTTGTTTAGCTTAGTGGGGTGAGCAGGTGACCATGTGCTGTTTGGCCAGAGAGCAGTAGGCCCGGGTTTGATTGTAGCCCATGGCCCTTCGCTGTATGTCTTCGCTACACCGTCACTATTGAATAAAGGCTAAAATGGCTTATTAAAATAACTAAATGTTCAAACTGCTGAGTACTCTCAGCGTGGCTTTACAGATGATGAAATCCTTGCGTTATTAGCTGAATAGCAAGGCATTAGCATAACAGCAGCGTGTTCGCGTTTACTACACTTTAGTAGCTCATTGATGGTATCACTACTTGATTTCCAGTACGCATCTGTCTGTGCCATCTGCTTCAGGGTAAGCAGCTTAATGATTTGCAGAGCTAAGTCAAAATTTCAACAAAATAACTCAAAATTTTGAGTTATAGTTATCCTCTCTTCTCCTCTCTTGAATCCCTAACCAACCAATAACACAAAGTAGCAGAATACTGACATTTTTAGAAAAACGGCTTTCATGTAAGTAAAACTAATGGGTATTTGTAGTGTTTTATTTCAGTGCAGACACATTATTGATTGTGTATTTGTGAAAATAAAAATAAAATATGTGCTTTTGTTGTCTAGAAGCAAGTGTAAATAACTTTAGCCTTTTAGCTTCATCCAGTCATGTTGAGGCTTTGTTATGAGCAAACCTTTTTTCTAAATGTAAAGCCACCTTAAAGAGAAGCCTTTATGCAAGACAGAGAAAAATCAATTCTTCTTGTATATAAATCAGTAATCCATCTTTAACTGGTTCTATCATTCTTTTCCCCTAGAGATATTGTAAGCCAAAAAAATCCAGCTCCAGACTGGTCTTAACCTTGATTCAAAACAGGTTTTTTTCCTACAGAGCCAAGTTTAATGTTGATGAGAACAGATATTCCAAATAGCATTGTCTGAAGCACATGGCTGTGGGCACAGAAGCTAGAGAAACATGCTGTTTACATCTTTTTTCCTGTAAGAGTCACAGGAAATTTATCTTAAACAATGAGGAAAGGAAGCAAAAAAACCTCTGAGCTGAGGTGTTATAAGCAGGCCAAGTTCATTTGTATAGAGCAAAATCACAATTGCTGCCACAATGCACTTTATACCCAACAGTATTGGGTGGAGGGGAAACAACAGTCAAGTTCTTGGATTACCATCAACTGATGAACAAATGCAGCCTATTGGAATTGTTTATAACAGAATGGAATCTAAATTAGCGCTATGGCTTGCAATATTCTTGCAACGTGTCATGAAAAGTCAAAAACAAACAATAAATAGATCTCACATGTCTCTGTAGCCATGTGTAGCTTTCATACCACTGTGATTCACATCAATGAGCCACATGGTTAGGGCACGGCCTGATATCACTGTGTTGGTGTTTTTCCTACACCATCATAATAATGTTGGTACGCGATCAACACTACACTGCCCAATGACCTTGTCTTGGCATTCAGTATGCTAATGCTGTTAAAACTATCACAAGCCAATATTATCATGTATAAATTAATAGAGAAAACCCCCAAACGGTCATGACAGATGGCCGCCCCTCCCTAAGCCTGGTTCGGGCGGAGGTTTCTTCCCGTTATGTAAATTTCTTTTAATTGAATGTAATTTAAATGTGTACCATTTGTAACAGAACTCTGTTTTTTATTAACAAAATCTTTATATGTTTTTTCCCCACATTTCAAAGCTATGATGTCACAACAACTGGTCAGTTGCAATGTTCATCGTGGACAAATACCATTAACAACACCATTCTTGATCGGCAGGCCACTCCTGGGACAGTTCACTACTGTTCCATGTTTTCACCATTTGTGGATAACTTTGTTTCTCAATTGTTCCTGTTGGGCGTGAGGATTTTTTGTTCTGCTCCACTTTATCAGGCAGGTCCTATTTAAGTGATCTCTTCATTGAGAACAGGCGTGGCAGTAATCAAGCCTGGGTGTGGCTGGAGAAATTAAACTCAGCTTTCCAAACATGTGAGACACCACGGTTGGTTTATGTCATAATGAGGGTGGGGGTACTTTTCCACACCGCTATTGCTCTAACTGTCACAAAACCAGAGCTGAAAATAGTACCCAACAAATGTAGTACTTCATAATAAACTAACATAAGAAACTCTTGAAATTATTAAGGCTTAAAATAAAATTACGCTAATATTTATTTCTTCAGTATGATCAAATGGACGGACAAAACTGAGAATATGAGTTGAACTGACACAACTCAGCTTTTCTTCTTCTGCTGGAGAATTGAAAATCTTGTCAGTCTTAAAACATCATATGTACTTTGAGGATTTTTTTTAAAGCCATTGTGTATGTTCTCAAAATGTCCCCTAATTAATACTGCATACAAATTTCTTTTTGTTTACGTATAGTTTGATTCCTTTGCATGTCAGTGTTGCTTTTTAATGCGTCTATGCAATCTTATCGGCTTCTACAATATCCCAGCTAACCACTGAAAAAGCCAAAGGCGCCTTTTGTGTGTGTTCTTTCAGGTTTGCGATACTCCTCTGAGGCCTGCATTGTCATTCTGGGCCAGTTTAATCATCGTATGGCTTCAGTTCAGATAAAGGGAAAGATAGAAAGAGAGCTACTGACAGAGTTACTAGTTGGAGCCACTATGTTACATCTCTATTGATTCTATTCCCCGTGCAGCAAGAGACAAGCTGCAAACATCATCGGGATGTTGCATTTTTTTAACAAATCTTTCCTCTGAAGAAATCTTGTTTTTTTCTATGCTGGGCTTAATGCAAAAAGAGTAAAGCCAGATTTCATGCCCTGAGATTGAGTCTGCCATGTCATAAATAAGCCTATTTTCTGGCTGCAGATGGAACTGCCTGCAAGCCTACGACCATGACAATGTTTGGTTTCTTTCATGCTCTTTGACTGAACAGCAAGTCACATACAAGAAAGGGAGGTTATGATTTTTAGTCTGTACAATAGCACTGAGCCTCATTCCCATATATCCATAACTGAGTAAAAGTGGGTGTTTAAATTTGTTTATATGCCTATTGCCTACAGTTTTAATTTATTTAATTAAATAGTCAGAAAGCATCACCTTCAAACCAATCAGTTGGCAGAACTGTTTCGCATGCCGATGTGTTGTATATTGTTTTGTTTTCAGGAGGTTACGAAAGACTGAAAAAAATCAACTTCACGATTTCATCAGGCTTTTATCGGCTCGGGGCTGGATACTTTACATTTTTCCAAGGATTACAAACAAAGGGTGCAGAGTTTCAAAGACTCCACATTTGCCCTGCGGGAACAAACAAATTGGAATTGGTGACCAGCATGTTTGGAATGATCCCACACTCAGGCTGAAAGGATATTGGGGCCTCTGCTGCTCCACTGATTTTTCAATTGTTAATCCAGCTCTCACGAGTTTACCAGGAACTGTAGCAGCCCTTTAATTTTCACATAGGATTGAATTATGTAGATTAATGTGGCAGGAAATTGTCAGTAAGGGACCAAAAGCCCTTATGTAATTATAATGTTAGCAAATCTTCTCAGGTATGTTTAAGTGAAACAACCGTCTGGAATCAATTCATTTAATAACTGCCCAATATGAATAAGATATTCAGATATTCAAGATTGTGTGAGAAAAGTATCAGGTTTCAATCTTTTAATCTGAAAAATAACATTAAAAGACAAACATCCAGTGCTGCATTAGCACATTGTAGGTGGTACACTACTAGAGCTTTCTGCATGGAGCCTATGCTTTTTGTACCAGCAGCATGTTATGTTGACATAAATACATTTATAAGCGTGAATACATTTCATGTCAGTAAGACAAACCAAGAGAGATAAAGCCTTTCCACACTACAAAGGCGCAAAACAAAGATGTAGTAGGGTTAGCAAAAGTTCGCAGCTAGCTAGCTGCACTTTAGGTTTAAACCCAATTTATTGATCCTTACTTATAAATATAATATAAACTGTGGTTACATTAGGCTAAATTTAAATCCAGTCCAACTCAACACTACAAATATTTGTCATCTAATCCAAGTTTGTTTGTTTTTTTAATGCACAAGCATAAGGTATTTGTACAGCTAATATATCCAAAATCAGAGGTGGGACCTTTTGGCTGCCTTTTCTGTCTTTCTCTCTCACCTGTTATTAATACTTTGGGAAATATGAATCAAACGTTTCAAAGGAAAACTTTTTTATGCATGCTGATGTGGCCATAATTGGGATGTTCATTGTGTAACTGATTATACTTAAATGAGCAGTGGGCGGCTATTCTTTAGCACACTGTATAAATCTCCACCTGCTTAATTGGAGAGTGCTGTAAAAAATAATGACTCACAACATGGGCCAGTCAAGGGTTTGTGTGCAGTTTCACAGATGGTGTATTTATATTTAATCGCATTGTTCCTGTGGGTATAATGACACCTGGAGCTGCCTTACTGTGTAAAACAGATGTTGTCTGTTAACTGCTTTCCAGTGATGACAATGAGTGATGTAAATTATGTACATTGTTATTAAAAAAATGTTTGACCTGTCTATTACCGTCTTTATTTTTTAATCGAATGTTGTAAATTCAAATGCAGGAATTCATGGATTTTAACCCCTCTTCCTATTTTACATCAACAGAGCTGCTTACTCTTTCAGACCTTGTTATTCTTTATATTACCTCACATGACTTCTTATAAGCTTTCTGGTAGAGAGCCCTTCTGCCAGAAAATCCTAAAGGCAAACTTCACTACTACATATCAGTTTTCCTCACTTGTTAACTACGGGCACCATTACCTAAAAAGATTTAAGAAATCGTTGCATGAAGTCACCCTCTGCTGAAAATCCTTCCCCCCCCGCCTTCAGCCACCTAACCCAAATCCTCTAAATTTAGTAAAAACTGGGTCAGGGGTGTCCTTAATGATGTTCATGGATAGATGGGATGGACTGGGGTTATACTGAAATATAAGTTTTGAACTCTAAAATGACTCTCTGTACATTTGATCCCATAGTGTAAGCACTAGCCCATGTTTAGTAACCGAGATATTTTTGCTCTCACTCGAGCAAAATGGTTATTTGAACCATGGATCGTAAGAAGCTTGTAGTGGACTGGAGTGAGCTCCAGTGTCTTAGTTTTTGCCATGAAGACATACGTACAATAAGACAGAAATATTTACTAGTGAATACACTCTATGGTTCTCTCTTCACTCAGTGCAGTCTCTTGTTGTCCCCTGAGATCCACTCCTGATTAGGATTGTGTA
>VURO01013166.1:10973-23711 GCA_015108175.1 Pelvicachromis taeniatus
GGAGCAAGATGACGATTATTTGTTGCCACTAAAATTTTGTCTTATGTCCATGTCCACCATTGTGGGAGGAAGAAGAGAAAAAAAACATTTTTAAGGATGTTTTTTTCTGTATAGAGACATTTTCTGTGTTCATTGTTAAACTTGGCATGCTCTTTTAGAACAGGGTAAGATGTGGGTAGTGTATGGAATGGGGCGGCAAGACAGGTGTCATCATATATATATATATATGTATGTTTTTTTTTTCTCTATTGGGTGGGACCAGGATTTTGTTGGCACAGGGTAGGGTGAGTGAGACTGGCGGGTGGGTGGGTTTTTGTGACGGTTAGAATGCTGCTTCTGTAAATAGTTATAAAAACAGGCAAGTGGGATCTGACAGTGTTTAAAAAGGGGTGGGTGGGGGGGGGGGGGGGTGGGGGGGGGTTTTGTGTGAGTCTTTGATCAGTAGAAAAATTAATGATGGGAATGTGGGTAAAGATTTTAGGAATGGGAAAAGCAAGATGAGTCTGTTTGGAAAACTGGATGTGAAACCATGTGATTTCTGCTAAACACACACACACACACACACACATTAATTAGCTTTGTTACTTAGTGAATTAACTGAATGTATTAATTTTTCCTGTAAATATGTGAGGGAGAGGGGAGCGAGCATGGTTGTGATCCGGGTTCTCTTTGCTAAATTATTGTTGTTTAGTAGACACTGGAGGAGAAATAAATGCCAGCCAAGATGAGTCACTTCAACACATTTGCACACACAAACACACACATGCACACACGCCTGCCCATGTTCCCCACACTGTGGGGAGCACAGTTCAATTTTCTTTATCCAATTCCCTCTCACTTATCAGGAGCAACCAGCCTATCAGCAGAGGGAACCCTCACCCAGCCCCCCTCCCCTCACCCTCTCTGTCCAGACATTGCTGTTGTGAGGATGAAATGTCTGTTTTATTAAAAGTGCCATTGAAGCACAACAGTGACCTCTGATGTTTGATTGTGTCATTCCAATCATATGAGCACAGATGAGGACGCGTTCTCATAGCGAGGGGTGATTTCGGAGCACCGCCAACAGACTGATTATACAGAGAGGTCCTGCTGACAACTTCAGTTTGGTTTATTATTATTCAAATAGAAATTTAAAAAGTACTGACTAACAACACTTCTGCCATGACTAACAATGCCAGTGACACCCGGATGCAACTGAGAAAAGCCCTCCATCATTATCCAGTGGAGCATAATGACAGTTTCTGGAGGCAGCAAGGACATTTAAAAGAATACTTTGGCGCTAATGTATATGTTACTAGATACATGTCCTTCAGTCGTCATCGACAGATGCTGGATCCACATGCACTCACAGTGTCTAATTGTGCATAAGTTGACATATTTAAACTGAATGTTTCATTTCAGTCTGCAAGCCAAAAATGTGTTTTATGAGAAGACAGAAAATCCCCACTTATGAAAAGCTGGAATCAGCAAATGATTGGCTATTTTTGTGACAAATTATCGATTCATTTTGTTCCAGTACTAGTGATTATTAGGCTAAACAGTGTTTAAAAGTGCCAGGAATTAATTTTCTAGAAGAAAAACACACAGACAGCACATCAGTATAGAGAAATACAGGAAGAAGGAATGCAAAAGTTGGCCTATCTCAGTGGTTCAAACCTCCTACAGCCCAGAATCTAAAGATTATTTTTATCTTGTTATTTACAGCACACGAAATGTTCCATATTATTAAAAAAATATAGTATCTCTATACTTACAGCATGTGATCAAGGCTCCTCAGTGGTCATTTTGTTGGCTATGGCTTATGAACTCTGACGTGCTGAAGGGAACTTCCCATCTTCATTGCCAGGAGTCTGAGAGGCAGAAGATTTCTGACATCATTATGACTGAAACTGTATATAAAAGATGGTTACGCCCACCTTGACGTCACCCATTGGTTAAGACAGTCCAGTGAAGCCCTCAGACAAGCATGTTTTCCACTTACTTTTGCTCAAATGGAAGCTAATTTTCAATGCAAGGTAGCCATGTGCTAAAACATTTACAAAATTATAATGCTGTACTGAATCAAACTTGAAACTAAACTATCAAATGTATCCGTGAACTCAACAGAGAAGTACTTACAGACGTCAAAGAGTTCAGAGCCAGACGAGGGAGTTGGCCGATATCCCCATGTTGGTGTTGTCCCTACATCATGTCTGACCAATCAGTTAGCATTAGCCAATTAGCTAATGTTAACTTAAAAAATAACATCAGACAAACCATGCAGTATATCCTTCAGCTCAAGTGCAACAATATCTGGACCAACAGATCAATTTAGCCTACTCGGTCAGATCCTTCACAGGCTCAACCGCTCTCACCATTTGTCCTGTTAACATTTGATTCAGCAGGTTCTGTTTAATGTTCGCGTGTTGTTCCAACAGTTTCTGCTTCAACAACTTCACTCTCTTTAAAGATGGAGTGGCTGCTTCCACCTGGCAAACTACTTGTTGTATAGTTAGGGTTGTGCCTCAATTTTGAGCAAGTAAAGCCGCTTTTGCTTGCTCCTTAGCCATTGCTTCGTACGGTGTAGATGCATAAAGAACTTGCAGTGATGTAGCTACAAGACAAAATTGAAAATAAATGAAGTTCTATGAGTACTAGAATGAAGTGGTCAGGGTTGAACTAGTGTATATAGTTCAGTGTATATTGTTAATTTGGAGTGAAAAACTGTAGGACTTGTACAAAGTGTGACTAACCAATGGGCAATGAGCAAACCATCCATCACATGTGCTGGAGTACACTGGCCATGCCAAACCTGACACCTGCTTCCATCAGAGGTCGTTTTCTCTGTACACTGCATTGCTTGATGGCATCATCAAGGTAAAGGTTAAGTCAAAACTCCATGGTTAGAAGAGTGGTCTTTGCAGGAAACACATTTGCTACCAGGTTGGTTATGAATTAGTGAGGCTTTCTCTTTATGCATCAGGCCACACCAAGTTTTTACAATCAGACTGTGTTCTTTGAAATGTTTGAACCCTTCTGCTCATTGTTCATCTAGGTCAGCTTTAGATTCCTGCTGAGTTAAGCAAAAACAGTCTGGACAATAGTCACTTTTGACTATCTGACCTTTAACTCCATCTAACCATACCTAACACTTGGTATTTTTCACAGCACAAAGTGGTCTGCTTGTGTTGCTGAGGACTTAAACACCATTTCATAAAGGCTGTAAACATGATACTGCACCACTGTGGTTTCACAATTGAAAGCATTATACACACTACAATGCAACTTGAGCTAGCAAAGAAGTGTCTGGGGACTATTACTTTCCTTTGCGGTGGTCAATCACCTCAGCCATCCAGGACCAACACAAGCTCCTAGTGAAATGCAGTAAGGGCACTAACTGTCTCTCTGCAGTTAGGGGAGCCAATGCATATTTGCCAAGTACAGCTAAACCAGTTTTTTAAAGTTTGAAATCCCATCCACTTTGCCATTAAAGGCCCAGTCATTACTATACCCAGTTGGTGACCTTTTTAGTCACAGCCGTGACCTTTTCATGGCCGGCCATGTAAACTGTAAAAAAAGCACGACACCAATGTGTCGCTTTGCTCTCGGTGCAGTACAGGAATGCACTGAGGGTGGCATTGAGGTCCTCACTAATTTGCTCCCGCAATGCAAAAATCATGACTCATAAATAAATGATCAAAAAAACAGGGCATCATCACCATGCATATGGCACTGCAGCTGAACTCACTGTGGCTCGCTTACACAAGAACGCGTCAGCTTCATCTGCAAACAGCAAGACGCTGCAGAAGAGAACATCAAAGAGAATGAGCATTAAAAACAACATTTACTTAATTAGCCAGTAAAAAATAAAAAAGCAAAAACCATCTCCACATATAACACTGTAACAGAGTCTACCCTATTCAACCCGCTTCAAGAGTCAGTATTTAACATCTGATTCTCATGATCTAATTCACTGATTGTTAATGGAGCATATTAAAGTGTGTCCCCCTCTCTTGCTGGTGTTGGCTGGCTCAAACACCTTGTGGTAGTGACTCCACTGCTCCCCATGGGTGCCACGTCTCCACCTGTCACAGCGGCGCAGTCCATGCTTGAATGGAAAGCCTGTTATGAGAGGAAATGGAAAAAGAGGGAGAAATAAATAGAACAGAACTGCACCACCATCTTAAAGATATTAGGTAAATATTTGTTTATTGTTATAAGTATTATAAATGACCTATTATGTTGTTAAATTATTATATGCAAATGACATATGTAAGACATACTTCATAATCTGTACTTTTCAGTGTTGTGCTACTAGCGCTCCTCATGTTAACTGTTTTTTTCTTCTTCATGGAGTCAGTTTGAACCAGAAATAAAGTGCATAACATTACATAGATTTATCCCAGACAAAACCAAACACAGTGTTGATCAACTGAACCAGGTCTG
This sequence comes from Pelvicachromis taeniatus, assembly GCA_015108175.1. Lineage (NCBI taxonomy): Eukaryota > Metazoa > Chordata > Actinopteri > Cichliformes > Cichlidae > Pelvicachromis > Pelvicachromis taeniatus. The sequence continues at coordinate 15,399 of VURO01013166.1, forward strand.
ATAGGTTAGATAAATACTCTAGTACATAAATCAAGGGCAACAAGAAACCTTTTATTTATTCAAAAGACAGACAGAGCCATAAGCGAGTTTCTTTCATTAGGCTGTATCTGTACAGGCTTTTGTTCTGCTCATGGATTCAAGTTGTCACAGGTCATTTCTCTCGTTTCTTTCAAAGCTGCTTGTGTGAACTAGATAAAAGTGGAGTCAAGTTAGCTTTATTTGTGTGGCACATTTCATACAAAGGTGAACTTGGTGTGTTTTACATTATATGTATAAAGATGCTCCACAAAAGTAAGATTTCAGCCTCCTATTACTCACACATGAGAGAGAGAGCGAAAAGACTGTGGAATATCTCAGCGCTGTATGTATCTTCACCTCCTTTAGTTTTAATTCTCTGTACATTCAGGAGCTGCGTGATGAGCTGGGTAATCTGATTTTAGCTATAGTGAGAAGGCTGGAGCATCTATATATAGACTCAAGTGCAGCATTTTGTATTTTTTTGTAACAGCCATTTCATGTGCATGTGAATATGGGCTGAAAAGTACATCAGAATGATAAACCATGTTCAATAAACCCCCTGCTCTGGGCACCCTCCCCCTTTTACACAGCTTCTTTTCAGAGGTTTAGCCATGAGGACTTCCTCACAGTTACAGGAAAGTCTCAGGCTTTTATGTTTGAATTCGCAGCATAAATATAACTTAGAGAAGTGAAAAATATTCAAACCAAGCCTGAAAATAACTATAGCTATGCTTTGTTATGTGGATATCGGAGATATGCTAAAATGAATGTATTCATTCATTCTTAACACCACATTGGTACTTTGAAGCATATCTCAAGTGTTTGCTTCTTTTTTTTTATGTTACATTCTAGAAATCCTCTCAGATTCAGCCTGTTTGGCAGAATCAACAGGATGCACTATGCATGGCACACGAATAAACAACGGAAAGCATTTATTTTATTTTGAAATTTCATTCACTTCCAGGTTAATGTTGGAAACCTGCAACAAAGCTCTAGATGTTTTAAATTCAGTTTTATGACACTTATAAGAGAAAGACCCTAAAATAATAGTGAGAAAACCCCAACAATCAAAGACTGCCTTTAAGTAAGCACTTGGTGAGAGTGGAAAAGAAAAACTCCCTTTTAACAGGAAGAAACCTTCAGCAGCCCCGTGCTCAGGGGGAAGCAGGTGTCTGTCATAAACATTTCAGAGCAGTTAAAACTTCCCTTTCTGTCATTTTAAAGAAGTTTACACATTTAATCACTGAGATAATTGAATATAAGCAAAAGCAATGCAATTTCAACTGGACATCTCAGTTTTTCTACATCATAAAGAAATGCTGCTGTAGTAAATCAAAGAAAAACTCATATTAGTACTTAGTACTTTACTAGTGTAAGTTAATTTATGGAGCTCTCCTTTTTCTAAATATCCTATTTAGCCACACATCCTGCATGAAATTCCTCCTTGTGACAATAATGATCAGTAATAGTTGGATTTTATTAGCAGAACTAACTAGATACCAAATTATTTTTTCTTTTTAAATTATGGAAATGTGAATGTAATTTGACCATAATTCTGTCTTTGATGGCAAACAGTTAACCTGGAGGTCTTTCAGTCAAAGACGATGCATTCATCACCCAGCCACAAATGACAGCAGCACGAATTCGTGCTGCTGTCAGGTTCAATCAAGCAACCTACGCTAGAAAAAAAGACATTTTCAAACAAATGTGTCTTATGAAGACCACTGCCTCCCACAAACCCCTACAGCGCTCCTGTGGTGAAAGTGTGACAGAGCCTGACAGGTCAGACAGAGATTAAGCATGGCTGTGAGTTTGTCCGAGACTGAGACGAAGGCCCTGAATCGCTGCCCAAACACTGCTCCTGCAGTCCTGCCAGGAATGCAGCACAATTATCACACTGACTGCTGCCTCAATGGCAGCTCCAGTCACTGCTGCCCTGTGAGATTTCCGCTTAAAGCACTGCTGAGTGAGATACTAGAAGATAACATAGCAGTCATTCTGAGGATTAAGGAAAGAAGAAAGTCATTTCCTGTCTCACATCATAGACTCAAGGACAGTCTGTCTGTGTTCAGCAGCTTTCAGGTACATCTGTTCTGTGATCGGATTTCTGGCTCCTGTAGAGCACAGGTTTTGGCCACTGCTACAACTTTTTGTTTACAGCTGCATCTTATGTTAAATGTTAGCTGAAAAAAAAAAGGAATCAGATATTATGAATCATATTAATCATGCTTATGACCACTCCTAGCATTGACCTACTTTTAATTAGGGTGGATTTATGTCTTTTGTCCTGTCCTCCTCCCCTTACAACCCAACCAGTCGTGGTAGATGGCTGATACTCCCTGAGCCTGGTTCTGCCAGAGGTTTCTTCCTGTTAAAAGGGAGTTTTTCCTTCCCACTGTCACTAAGTGCTTGGTCTAAGGTTTCTTTTTTTTTTTACTGTTGGGTTTTTCTTCTCATTATTGTAGGGTCCTTTCATTGCATCATAAAGCTCTTTGAAGCGACTGTTGTTGTAATTTGGTGCTATAAAAATAAAACTTAACTGAATTTAATTTCACATGAAGTGAATAGCAGACTAAAATGATTTACAGATCCAGTTCTTTCTCCTTTGTCTTATTTATTTAGACAGATGCAGAAAGTATGATAGCTCTCTTACAGCTTACAGTGGAGATAGAAATAACTACTGTTTTCCCATCAAATAACTTTATAATTTAGCATGGTAAATATTTCCATGGAAACAGTTGCTCTGGTTTGGGGGTAATTTTTGTGGCTGTTTTTATTAAGGCTGTTCCTCATGGAGCATCTCTTGTTGTTTTCCATGAATATCTTGTTGTGGTCGCTGTAAACCAGTGTGTATAGCCAGTCTCTGTCTGAATAAATAAATAATTAGTTTTATTGTTTTGCCACTTGGGGGCAGTGGGATAACCGGTAAACACAACCAATTATCTTCTTATTAAATAATTATGGTGTAAAGGAGAGCAAACAGTTCCCTGTTTCTGTGATATTTAATGGGAGCCCACCTGTCATGTGTAACCTCTGATGTTGTGTACAGTAACGACTTGAAGAAAACACATGGCACTGCTCAGTGCTCTAACATGTTTCACGACCTAGTTAGAAAATGTGGTGGTGGTGTTGAAAATGGTATACATAAAAGTGTATGAGTTTTTTTCTTTCTCCTAAAAACACACTACCTGCTGCTCCAAATGACATCATTGAGGTTTGGTGAGACTGTCACCAAAAAAAAAAAAAAAATCCCATTAGTAAGTTAGCTAAAAGAGGCAGGTAACATGATTATTTGTCACTATGAATGACTCCACCCAGTGATTGTGTCAAAATTTTGTTAAATTTTACCTTTACCTACATTTTTTATTTAATCTTTAAGATTGATCGGAAACAACAAGTCATTTCATTTCTGGGATTATTAATACACAACAGCAAAAGGTGAAATACAAATGCCCAAACTGGAACTATTTAATTAGTGCTCCAAGCCCAGAGACACTTTAGAGAGCCACAAATCTCATAGAAAGCTGCACAATCATCGAGTCGTTGGTTCTATTTAACTGCAGTGAGTCCTGCAGAGAAGCCTGCGCTGCGATCAGTCTTTATCTATGGAGAGTCACAAATCTTCAAAAGAGATAAAAATTCTTATGTGTCACATAATTTCTGTATTAATAATGTGTAACATCAGCATTGTTTTTCTTTTATCATAGACTTCACTGCAGTGTTATAACATATGAGAACTGCCCCATTCAGCTGGTATTTATTACTGGTGTCCCTTTAAAGGGAAGACTGTTGCATGAGCTCAATCACACAGACTACCAAGTTGTGCCCTCTAGAGGTTGAACATAATGTAACCATTCACAGTCACATACATTACTTTTGGCTGAACCTGGTAAAAAAGGTCAAAGCGATGGATGGAAAGGAGGTAGAGTTCTTGCTTGCTCACTTCCTCTGTGGGATCTTTGTCTCCACCTGTTTCATCTTGGCCAGGTTCTTCGGCTTTATCCACACAAGCATCATTTCAGTCTGGTAAATGTCTTCAAGATTATCCTTGGTTTTTATATGAATTTTTTTTCATGGCCCTAGTGTGCTGCATATACATAGGTTTTTGGGTGAGGTTGGCCACTATAGCTTCATTGGTGACCCTCCTCAGTTTGTCGGATCATGTGACTCAGGGGTTTAGTTGTCGTCAAGGGCTGATTGTGGCCTAGAGTATACAAGGAACTAGCCTGGCCTCTCTTCTCCTCTCCTCCACATGGCCGACGGGCTTCTGGGCCACAGACACTTTGCTTGCTCATTGAAGTGTACATACCACACCACTGATTTACTGAGTTTACACGTTTTTTTTTTGTTTTTGTTTTAATCTTTTGGTAAATAAACAGTTCATGCTTAGTGTACTTGCATGAATGATCTCTTTTGCTGCAAGCTGGAGACACTTACAGATTTACACGCCTCCTGAATTTAACAGCGTAAATTTTTCATGCACTGCTCTGATTTTAACACAGTGGTAAAAGCAGCACACAGAAAACACATCAAATGTTTAAACAGAGACATTTTACATTATTTTATTAAAAAATATCAGCTCATTTCAAATTTAACTGAAGTACAGTTTCTCTGTAAAATTGGGACAGGGACAATAAAAGTGTGGAAAAGTAAGTAACTCTAAAAAGAAACAGCTGAAGTTTAGTTTTGCAACTAACTAGGTTAATTGGCAACAGATCAGTTACATGATTGGGTATAAAAAGAGCATATTAGAGCTGCAGAGTTTCTGAGAATTAAAGATGGGCAGAGGTTCACTGGGGTCTATAAATTGTGGAAACATTTTAGAATAAAGTTCCTGAATGTAAAATTGTGGAAATGGTGACTATCTCATCATCTACAGTGCATAGTATCATCAAAGGTATATCTTCTGTAATCTGGAGAACTCTATGTGAACAAGGGACAAGTGTGAACATCAATATTGGATGACTGTGATCTTTGAACGTCCTCAGGCAGCATTGCATTAAAAACAGTCGTGATTGTGTCATGAAAATCCCTGCATGGATACGTCATCAACAAATGCAGGTTAAAGCTGCAATCATGCAAAGAAGAAGCCATATGTGAACATGATATAGAAATGCTTCAGTGTTTTGTGAAACAAGACTCATTTAATATGGTTTGAGGTAAAGTGGAAAACTGTTCTGTTCTCATAGACACATCTGGAAAGGTGCCATCAGTGCTGAAAGGCTTTAGGCCAAAATATACTGCAATCCACACGGAAGGCCTTGCATATTTCAACAAGCCAAACCACATACTGCATGTGTTCATAGTATAAGAGTGTGGGTGCTAAACCGGCCTGGTGAAATCCTGCATCATACAAGAATGAGACAACATTCCTCTCCTAGAAATCCAGCAATTCACCTGATCTCCTCCATTCCCAAACGTTTACAGACAATAAGGAAAGGAGATTATACACAGTGGTAAACATGGCCCTGTCCCAACTTTAAATCTGTTGCTGCCATCAAATTTAAGAGGAGCTAAAATTGTACATCTCCTCTGTTGTCTCAGTTTTACTGTGAATAAAACATGGGTTTATGAAATTTGTAAATCATTGCACTCTGTTTTTATTTACATTTTACACAGCTTCCCAGCAATTTCAGAATAAGGGTTTTAAAAAGCATATGTTGACATCCTTTCTGTCACGGCGCGGGGTGCGCCGCAGTGTTGAGAATGAGGTGGATCCAGGAGCAGACACAGACAAGGAGTGCAGGTTGATCAAAAAGTGAGCCTTTATTTGTGGCTGGGAAAAACATGAGCAAAATAAGGCAAACAGGAGCTAGGGCAAACTGAACCTCAGACAGACTATGAGACAGACTATGACACACTATGGTGGGGTTAACAGACGACCTGATACATATAAAAAACTGAGGACTTAAAGGGAACCCCGACTATTATGACAAGTTACTCTAAATATGTTACACATGATCTCCACTACATAAAAACATACGTGAAAATAACTACAATGTTTTTGTTAGTCATTAAGTCTTTGTTGTTTAAAACGGTTTTGGTGCCGTGGGAGCTGCCATGATTTTGCGCACACAATGCATTCTGGGACGATGACGTATATCGGCTGCCGTCAGTATAGGCGCTTTCAAGCTACGTAGTAGAACGAGACAGTAAGAATGTAAACTATATGTCATTAAAAGCAAAAACAGGAAGACGTATACTTTATAATAAATTTACTAGTTATCTTAGCTAAATTTTATTTCCACAAATGCAAATACAGTAGGCAAAAGCCTAATTTTACACACTATTATAATGATACTTTACGTTACATAAAATTGATTAGTGGGTCCATGTATAAAAAGGCTATAAAAACAATCACTATTTGTACTAACTACAAATTATTTGAGTGTTGTATTGTCCCCAATTCTTTATTGTCTGGGCTGGATAAAACTTCACAACACAATATTCTTCTCATCAACCATTTATTTTCCAGAAAAGAGAGCTGCACAGACAACAACGTCCCGAGCAGGTCTGAGGGGCAGTTCCCCAAACCGTACAATATCATATTATCAAAATCCCTCCTTACAATTCATTCCCAAAACAACAGCGCTTTCCCAGGATTTGGTTCCAGAGCTGACGGCCGACACCTGGACTTACCCCTCCAGTCTAGACGTGATAACAACGAGTTATTTTCCCACCCAATTTTATTATTTTCCTTTTGAATCTCAACTTCTTCAATGTCAACATGTTTTTCCTTCCACGATTTGCTGAACCTATCAAGTCTGGAACCAAATGTTATGACGTTAAACCTTCTACCGTGTCAGACTATCCTGCTGCAATAATCACTTCACATGCATGGTTAACATATCAAACAGATTCTAACTTACTAACATACTATACTACTTAATCATACAATATTCTGAAATCTAACTGTCTGTGTTTTCTAATCAGTGCACAAAAACCTACTCACTAATATACTGCTATAATAAGCTACAACACTACAATATTTTGCAATATTCAAACTGTATATACTTTACACCCTGAAGCTTACACAAAGGCCTGATAACAATATCCTGTTAACTGTAAATATGCATAGATATTAATACATATATGTTTTAATGTTTTAATGTTATAATATGACATCTTCAAACTACTTAAATTTCTATTCTCAACAATGTAACCTTTTATATTGTACCCCCTGGCAAGTGATTGTTAAATTTGTTCTAATTTGTATACAAGTTCTGTATACTGTTGTTCTGTATAAAGTTTTTTGGGAAAAAAAACAAACTATATGTCATTAAAATCTCTCCACGCCTCATCTACCGCTACATGATCAGTAGCTGCGTCTTGAAATCCTGTATATATGCCACTTGGTTCTGGATAGGCTGTCCTTATTTTGTTTACTGCACATGATGGGATGACTCTACGTACTCTAGCAGCCATGCATCCACCAGGTAAACTGTCGATATGAAGCATACCTGTAAGATCTTTTTTAAAAAAAAAAGAAAAAAAAGAACTATAGACTATTCATTTATGCTTTTTGTCTTAACTGGTAAAACACAAAATTTAAGAAGTATGCAGCCCAGTTTACTTAATTTTTTATAGTGTAGCAACGTTATTAATTAACTTGCCTATTAGTGACGTGGTTACGACTTGGTAGACCAGCACTATATCGGTCATGGAGGCTAACGAGGGCTGCCCAAAGAAGGATTAAGACATACGGCTTTAAAGTTTTGGTGCACTGTGATGCATGGAGGATCTGTAACATAACTATATCGTAATTTTACTGTATAATAAAAATTAGCATTATATGAATGTTTTTATCATGTTGTTATGCGATACCGTGGATAGCTGCTGCCATAAAATTGAGCTCTTTACATCAAATGCTCTCAGTCGCCGTTGCCATTGGCAGCAGTTTCCACATAGACACCAGTAGTTTCCCCCCCACTCTCGCGTCCTCGTGTGACAGATTGTTTTCATCTTCATCTAAACTACGTACTGTTGACTATTTTCATCCTCTGTCTCGGTTTGCTCTGGTTCAAACTGGAAAGGTTGAACAGAAGCCATTTCCAATGCACTGCTAACTAAACTTGATGCGGTGCAGCCGGATGATGTCACTACCCAGAGTGCATTGAGAAGTAAATAACAATGGCGGCCTACTGGTAAATCGGTTTTATATAAAATGTGCTTAAAAGGAAAACATTTTGCGTATTTTAATACCACGTATATATTATTGAAAGCACAGCACATATTCTAGTGCAAACTTGTCATAATAGTCGGGGTTCCTTTTAACTAATCTTAACTGTCTCGCCT
>VURO01013170.1:4501-14963 GCA_015108175.1 Pelvicachromis taeniatus
AAAAAAAAAAAAAAAAAAAAAAACTAGGGCAAGAAAGTTGCATCACCTCTTTTCACAAACAACATTGTGTATGTGCTTTTGGGGGAATGAACGCGACAGAATGCTGTAGTTTTATAAGATTGTTCTTGTTACATATAGTATTTGAGCTGTTCGACACTCTGAGGCCTCCTTTGGCGTGTTTGTCGCTTTCATAATGTGATAAAAAATATTTCAGTGGTGACAGGTCTCGAGTGTTTACACGCGTTTAAGCTCTGACTCGATTGAAATATCTTTAGAAGGTGGTTTGGCATTGTCTTGTTGTAATAACCAACTTGTTATGCACGCTGACCTTTTGGCCTCGTTTTGGAAGAGCTGTGTTTCTGTGTACCACGTTTGTCTTCAGGCTTTTCATGCCTTACTGCCTGGCCTCCCCCACACCCGAATGTCACCACAGCACATGCTCTGATCGTTCAGTGTTGGGACTTGAAACGCTCGTTGCAGTTTCACTGCTTGGCTTTGTGCTGGGTGGATGCTGTGATTCAGCTTCTTCTTTAACATTGCTCAACGTGCGTTCCCTGAAATGAACTTGTTGCAGAACTGCTTTTTCTAGAATAGGCTTTGCCATGTTTGTCTGGCAGTGTATTTTAAAGTCACTACCATACGTGTCGGTTTGTACTTGTTACTCGGGCTTTGGAGGCCAAAGTAACCTCCGGTGGCAACTTCTTCTTTATTTCTCATTAAATGTTGTAAACACACCCCTGAAGGTTGTAGCCACCCCTGAAAACCACCTCACCTGTGGCAGTGATAACAAGCCAACTCCTGATCTCTTTCCTCTTTAGCCCAGAGGTGAGGACATCTACGATCGCATCTGTAACTGCAAGAATGTTTTTTTTCTTCAAATTTTAATTTGCATTTGCGTAAAACACTCATTCACTCTTTTACCAGGTGATGAATTCCTTCACATATGTACCTCCACCTCAGCCTCACGTGCCTGTTTTACTCCCAGTCATCTAAGTAAGCTGTGATGTGCTCTGCCTGGTGTGCTTTTTGAAGCATTGCACGCTTTTTCCAGTCTTTTTTGTTTTTTGTTTGTTTTTTGAAGGCGTTGTTGGCATCAAATTCAATATGAGCATTCATGTTTCACAAAAGAAAGATAAACCCCCCCCCCAAAAAAAATAATTTCAGTTAAGTTACAGTTAAGTTTCATATGTTGTCTTTGCAGCCCAGGAATGTGTAAGCTTGTGTTCTGCGCTGATGCCCACAGGTTTAGCTTTGGCTTCACTGTGCCAGTTTGCCCGGTGGCTGTTGTAGGACTGGGTGGGGTTGCGGAGGACTGGAACTGTAGAGAGGTGGAGCTGAGTGAATGGCATTTTTTTTTTTTTTTTGTCAGATGCTGCAGTCAAGTTTGTGGCTTGCTAAAGGAGCTGTAATGTTGAGAGTTATCTGCAGCATTAGTGCTGCACAATGGCGTGCTTTAGCCCGCTCTGCAGTCTTTAAATTTTGAAAGTACAAAAAAAAATATGTTTATTAGTTTATAACTATCTAAAGTGTGCAACATACAGATAGTGGCAGATACCTGCATCTCTCCCCCCGTGATTCCCTCTGCCATGACTTCACAAAGCTATGTGATACCTTTCAATCACTCTTCAATTCAATTTCATTTTAGTTATATAGCACTAAATCCCAACAGCAGTCACCTCAAGGTGATTTATACTGTAAAGCAGAGACCCTACCTTCCTGCATTGACCTTTCTTGGCTTTCTTTAATTTAGTTTTCTCTTCACTGAGCAGCATTATGTGAAATAATTTTAATCTAAAAATGAAGCTGCAAGGAACTGATTCCTAATTGTTGCATTTACATTCAGTTGAACTGAAAAAGCCATGTGTCCTTCAGAGACAGAACATTACCCTCACTGTGTTCGTCCTCATAATGCATCTTCATAATTCATTTTAAGGTGTGGCAGCTAGCTTAAACTTTCCATTATACAATCTGGTAGAATTCCCCTCTGGCTTCATGGACTCAGTCCACTAACACTCCCTTGTAGTGGCTTTTGTAGAACAAGCATGTGTACGTGAAAGAAGATTAGGGAGTAGTAAATCTGTGTGCAGATGTAGTCAGAGACACACCTTAATCACAGAAATTTACACTAAGGGCTGAGTAAGACTTCTTTTTGTCCAAAATACTGTTTTCTGTTTGCACTTTTACTGTTTGTCTCACTTTGATGTGTTGTCACCTTTAGCATATTGCATTAAGCAGTGAATTGTGTTAGTGTTTTTGTTCTATTAAATGACTAATGTCAACATAACTGACTTAAAACACATACAATATGCTGCCGTTTCTATGGTTGCATGATAAAAAAAAAAAAAAGAAGTGATTGCCAGAGAGTTTTGTGCTCATACAACTGATAAAAATCCAGTAACGTGCATCAGCTGCATGAGGTGGATATACTATAGGCTGGGTTATAACACTGCAGTTCATAGATCTCCTCTTCTAGATTTCAGGGTCTTTCTTCATTCCTGCACATGTAATGTCTCAGCAATCTTTCATGGACAGATTGTGGGAGCAAGACGAGGTTTTCAAGCAGGTCAAAAATATTCAAGTTAACTAGTGCCAGGCAATGTGACATGTGTATTCCTCTTGCTTTAAGGCCGATAACAAGAAAAGAGTTAGAGGTCCTTTAATTTTTTTAATCTCCATGCCAACAAGATCATGCAAAAAAACTGCAAATCTAATGTTCATTAAACTTAGTAATTCTAAAGAATTCTTGTATAAATTTAGGCGAATGCTGTTGTGTGATAGATGTAAAAACTTTTATTATACCAGGAAAGGAAGTTTTACTTAATTTAAAGCTCACGTTGGTGTTTTGTTTGGGTTTTTTTTTACTGCATAGTTCATAATTCTCCTCTAGTTAGTCGAGCCCTAAGTCTCATTTAAAGCCTGGGACAGATGACAGTCACTACATTAAAAAAGAAATCTATATCTGCTATCTGCTATCTATAATAGCAGTAATACTGCAGAAATCCTGCTGTAATGCATATGAAGTTGTTTATTATTTGCTTTTACTAACATTTTGCAGGTCTTTGCAGGCAAGTACAAATCTGGCATCTGTCCAGCGTTTGTCAAACACTTTGTCATTATTAGTGTGAGAGAACACTAAAGTTCTCTCACACCTGTCATATATTAACCATCGGCACAGACTGGGATACTTGTCATTATCTTTTTGTGTAGTTCAGGTTTAAAAGGCAGCTCCAATGTCAGTTCATGAACTTCTGACAGTTTTAATAAAGTTTTTGATTTGATTTGAAACAGCTGACCCCGCACCGACTCTTGCTAGCTCATATATTCAAACAATAGTTTTAGCAGATAGCATCATGACTAATGCCTGACTCACCCGATTTGATCACTGAGATGTTAGAAAGTGTCAATGACTGAAAATCTGTTCATGTCATGGGAAAATATAACAACATGACTTATTTAGTAAAGTTCAGTGGTGAAGGTTGCTCGCAAATCAGATCTAAGATACAGTTATGTGTAAATGGTTAAGTTTGAGTACTGAATAATACAAAAGCTGTCCTAATTGGCACCTGAAACTTAATTACGCTTTCTTCTCCCAGCGGTTCCTCTTGCCAAGTTTCAGTAGAGTAAACTCCCATCTCAAGCTTGGTTCTCACACAGTAAATGAGCTTGCGAACATTCCACTACGTGTGCTGACTAGCAGCCGTCACATCATCTGAGATGAAATACAGTCTTGCAGAGTGTAGGTGTCACTGCCCTGAGTTTAGTTTTCATTTCATAATCCAGTCTCTGTCAGTGCAGTTTATTCACATTATTTTATTAATTCGATTTTTGCAGCCTTTCTTTATGGTCCTCGTAGAGTTCCATAGCTTTTAAATAAATGTGACCTTTAGGTTATCATCTATCCTTCTAATTTCTAAACTAGTTTCTTAGTAACATTAACCTAACAATAAATATGCTGTTAGGTGTGTGGTTTGGGAGATGTCAGATCATCCAATCAGTCACAAGCCTAGGCCTTTTCTCCTGGAAGTAACTTGTTGTTTGTTTGTTTTTCGAAAGTAAGACGCATAATTTCATCTTAAATGATCCAATGGATGGCTCAAATACAGCACAAAGCTCATTTGATAAGTGCTGCAGTTTGCACACTGTGTGGCTTCATCCTTACAGAGAGAGGGAAAGGAGTTGGAGTCATTGCCTGAAAGGAACCAGCTTTGTTGGTCTGAGCATGTCTATGCCTCCTTAGTGCCTTCAGCTGGAAGGTTTCCAGGCATGTCAAAAAAGGGAAGACTCATAACGCGCTGGGGAGTTTTTAAAATTTCCTATGGACTAACTGGCTTAGCCTGCTACTACAGTGAGTTGGCTCGGGGAAAGAGGCCGAAACACGAAGGATGAATTGAAGAAACCTGCACACTTCAAGTGAAATCTGCACCACATGGGGAAACCAGCCACCTTTACCTAAAATACTGCAGCTTTAGAATGTTTTGTAAACGTGTCTGACCTCATGGACCTCTGGCAACTAATTAGGGCTTGATTCTCAATGAGGAACAATGACAAATGCTATAAGATTTTGTCTGTCATCATCTTGGGCTCTAAAGTCTAAAAAAGTCTTTGGCAAATCGAAAATATGAATGTAGTGTTTAGTTAAATAAAAACACATTTGATATAACATAAGTTTAATAAGTTTGATAAGTTTAATTCTGTATTTGTTTTGCATATTTCTTTACACTAACACAGGGCTTAGCAGTGATGCCTCACAGAAAGAAGCTTTTGGCTAGTTCGGTCTCCATGGCTGAGGGTGCAGGTGTGAGTTCAATATAGCACTAAGTGTTCAGTAAGACTCAAATAAATCTATGAATGAAGAATAAAAGTAATCAGTTCAGCTCCATTTTTTTTTACCCTAAAATTAGCGCACAGTCATTACCAAATGTTCATGGTTGTCAAATCCCAAACGTGCAATTCGTTGACCCAGTTAATCCAAGTTCCATCATACAAAGAAGAAGCAACATGTGAACATGATCCAGAAATGGTGCCAATTTCTTTGAGACAAAGCTCGTTTAAAATGCTCTTAGGCAAAAAAGAAGGTTCCATCCAACTTGTTATCAATCCGGAATCCAAATTCTTTAATGGCGTGGGGGTCCATTAGTGTTTATGGACTTGTCAGCTCGCGCATCTGGAAAGGGTTCATGAACATTAAAACATATTTACAGGTTTTAGAGCAACATGTGCTCCCATCCAGAAGCGTCCTTTTCAGGGAAGGCCTCACATATTTCAGCGAGCAAGGCGATGCTGAATCACATATGACATCTGTTACAAAAGCATGTCTTTGTAGTAGAAGAGTCCGGGTTCTTCTAGTCTAAAGAAAAATATGACAAAGAAGAGGGGATGCTACGCAGTAGCAACCGTAGACCTGCAAATTATCGCATTTTCACACAATGTCACAATGTTTTACATTTTTTTGGAACTGTGATTATTAAACTCTAACAGCATCCACAGCACTCAGATACACACATTTGTCAACACATAAATCGTGGGTCCTTGCGGTTTCAGACTATTTAGACTTTACTTTGTAGAAGTGTGCTGTCGCTTAGAACATTGCATCATGTGACACACCCAGGTAACATCGGATCAAACCGCTTTTTATGTGTTATTATGGAACCTAAAGTAGAGTACTTAGGTATGACCAGCTTTTCAGATCATGAAATAAATCCATAGTTATAACCTCCTGTTTCAGGTCTGCCTGAGCGAATGCAGCCTGTTATGACCAACTGGCTCATTTGTCATGGTGGTGGTGGGAATTCTTGTGACAGCTGTTCTTCACTTGATGCATAATGAATTCCATGGATTGCACATACAAAAAAAAGTTTACAGCAAACATTTTGTTGGCACAAACATATTTTCTGGCATGTCTCCGTCCTTTACTAATGCAAATTTGTGAACGTGCAGTAAGTTGCATAGGAGCATAGCTCTTCAAATAGATAACGTTGGAAGTGAGAGTGAACCACTGGTATTTTAATTTGGGGTGTGACTCAGTTATGCCCTGAAGCTTGTTTAGAAGCTACTACAGTACAGAGAAGCCAACACCTATACTGGAGTTGTTAAGATGGTTTTAAACAGGTACCAACAGTTCCAGCTCTGTGCGAGCAAGAAATCGACTCTACTTTTGACTTCTCGTGTTCAACGGCAAGCTGACCTGACAAAAAAAAAGACTTGCAATGGCCATTGTTCTTAAGGTTGAAATGTCTGAAACAATGCAATACATTTACTCAACAAAGCTGGACGAGTAAAGAAAGGCATTTGTATTGAAGACATTGTGCACAGTAGCCTCGAGCACCTGCAAGCTGCAGGCCTGAGCACATAAGCAGTGCGGTGGCCGATTTCTTAATGTGCTTTGCAGAACGTGCAACCCATGTGTCACTGAAATGACCACCATTTACTCACAGATTAAGCTTTTCTCTGTGTGTATCTGTGGGATTTTGTGCAGTGGATTAGTACTGCACTGTCTGCAGGGAATCTCCTTGAAATGTAAGGTTTTCCTGCATACCTGGGAGAGTGTGCAGTGCATTTTGGCAAGGAAAAGCTGGTTAAATTGCTTCCTGAAACATTTTCAGTGTAGTTAAAGGGCAATTTCACCCAACTTTATCCTTCAAATAGTTTTATCTTAATTTCATATGTCCACAATCACAGTAAAAGACAAAGATTTCCTCACTGAAGATACAGAAACAGTTGCTTTGAATCTGCTGAAAAAAAAAGTCAAAACTTTTGAATCTTGCTGGAAGGTAAAAAGTAGAAAAAAGGGTGGCACGGTGAGTATGTAGGTCCCCACCCTGTACACAGAACACCCCTAGCTAATCAAGAAAGAGAGTCTTTGCCAAAATGCCTTTCCTGCCCTCTCAGCTCTGGCTCTGATGCTGTTTCTCTACAAGCATCTGGGTGTGTCAACCTGGATTGCTTTACAGGGGTGGTACTATTACCTGTCTGACAGGCTGAGCCAATCTACACTGCCTGCAAGCGCACCTTCCAGGATCCAGGTAATAGGAGAAGGGTTGAGGGGAGGTGCAGAGGAGGCTGAGCTTACCAGGACCTCCTCCTCAGCTGGAGACAGATAAAAATCCATCGGAGACAGAGACAAGACACTTAGAGGGACTTGACTTTCCTCTTAGTGTGCTCCACTACTCTGCCAAACCTCTCTCCTTGCTTTTGTCTTTGAATCCTTCCTCTTTAGAAGAAACTAAACCAGCCATGTCGAGCAGATTGTCCATAAAAGGTATGCGGACAACCTATAGTTCAGGTAGTTCTGCTGGTGGCAGCCGTATAGGAGGAGGAGGAGGAGGAGGAAGAAATTATTCCACGCAATCTTTGGGGGGTCCAGTGGCAATGTCAACAGGCTCAATGCTCAGGTCAAGCATGAGTGGCACTGGCGGTGGTTATGGTCTTGCTGGAGGTACTGGCAGTTTCTCTAGTTATTCTGTTAGCAGCAGGGGTGGTGGTTTTGGTGGTGGTAGTGGAGGCGGTTTTGGTGGTGGTAGTGGAGGCGGTTTTGGTGGTGGTAGTGGAGGCGGTTTTGGTGGTGGTAGTGGAGGCGGTTTTGGTGGTGGAGGTTTCGGTGCTGGAGGTTTTCCATCAGTGCCTCTGATCACAAGTGTCCAAGTCAACCAGAGCTTGCTGGCCCCTTATAACCTTGAGATCGACCCCACCATCCAGACTGTCCGCACCCAGGAGAAAGAGCAAATCAAGACTCTGAACAACCGCTTCGCCAGCTTCATTGAGAAGGTGAGTGGCACTTTTCCTGTCTGCTACTGAAAAAGCATTTGTCTAGCTCTCATTTTAGTCTCACAACATCTCAGCAGAATGAAAGTCCTGTTGCTGCTTTCTACTAATATGACCTCAACATATTAGAAAAAAGATGCAAAGACAGGCTTTTATAAAACAGAGCCCTTCAGCTCATTAAATACTATGCAGCAGCTCAACTAAATCTGGAAATGCTAACTGAATGCTGATGAATGCCAAGAACTGCTGGGTGATTTGCTTAAAATTCAGCCCTCAAACTAAGCAACATGATGCTCCTTAAAATTTCATCATGAGCACAGCCTGCCAGCTGTCTCTGTGTAGAGTGAAAGCAATGAAACAGTAGAGCAGATATATCCAGTTACTGCTGCCTTATCAGGTGAGAAGAGTGAGGGATCTGGTTATCACCTGTTACCATGGCAGCAAGAAATGGCAGACTTTTCTTTAAATTCTCCCACGTGTAGTTTCATGTTTGATGAAAGACGATGCATTGATGATGGACCGTTTCTTTCAGACAGTAATGACAAAGTCGCTAACCACATCCTGTATGAGAAAATGCTCAGCTAGCTCTTTCTGCTATGTCTACATACCACGCCTTATCTGTCTTCATACAGGTAACTTGATGTCATTCTATGAAGACTCCTCATTTCAATAATTTTAAATCTGCAATAATGCATTACAAAAACAAGGTGGAAAGAATGGCTCAGCTGTTTAAAGAACATTTTTGTTTAGTATATATATTAAACTAAAGTCCAATGCTTATCATACATTTGACATGACAGTTAATATCTTTAGGCGTGACACATTAATTAGTGAGGTCTGAGGCAGGCAAGTTCAATCAGTGAAAGTATGCATCCTGGAGGCGAGGGAGCGCTAATGTCAAGTAGTTGGAGGAGGGGCTCATCTCGGGTGTGGCACTTACCTGTTTCGCTTAAAAAAAAAGAGCTTAAAGACACACCCAAAAATGGACTTTGGGCTCTACCGTTTAATCAAACAACAGTGGACGTTCTATCTTCTCAGCCTTACAAGCACTGACACATTTTCTCACAATGGGCTCACAGTCCACAGTGCAGTGTGTCTAGAACAGTCCTGCACTGTGAGGAATTTTAATACGGCCGCTGGCATTGTTTTGCCTGCAAGAGTTTTTAATGTGGGAAAGTTACACACTCAGTGTGTGGACTGATGGAGCACAAGGGAAAAACAAATAGGTGTAGGACCTCAAGGCGAGTATTGCTAATCTGTGACTGTAGATCTAAATTTGTCAAATTATATCACCGTTTAGGTCCGCTTCCTGGAGCAGCAGAACAAAATGCTGGAGACCAAGTGGAGCCTGCTGCAGGATCAGACCACCACCCGCTCCAACATCGACGCCATGTTTGAGGCTTACATCGCCAATCTGCGCAGACAGCTGGACGGGCTGGGCAATGAGAAGATCAAGCTGGAGTCTGAGCTGAAAAACATGCAGGGGTTGGTGGAGGACTTCAAGAACAAGTGAGTTCCCACGAGTCACGTCAATGAACACAGCAGCTGACTTCCAGTAGATGATGCCTGATCGTTTTTAACTCATTTTTCTTCTGCTGTTTGTGACAGATATGAAGATGAAATCAACAAACGTGCTGGTGTTGAAAATGAATTTGTGCTCCTTAAGAAGGTAAGAATGGATGTGCCATTAAAAATGTGTCATAATGATGATAGGTGATGCATGAATGATCATTTCCACATGGGCCGTGACCAATGCAGTCCACTTAATCCTCCCTTACAGGATGTAGATGGAGCCTACATGAACAAAATTGAGTTGGAGGCCAAGGTTGACGCTCTTCAGGATGAAATTAACTTCCTCAGAGCTATCTATGAGGCGGTAAGAAAAACAAAACATTGAATGGCACTGTGGCACACACAGATGTGTTTATTTTGTACCATTTTTTAAATCTTTCAGTTCAATGTTTTAAAAAGAAGGTATGTGTTGTTCGCAGGAACTCGCTGAGCTTCAGGGACAGATCAAGGACACTTCTGTCATTGTGGAGATGGACAACAGCCGCAACCTGGACATGGATGCTATTGTGGCTGAAGTCAAGGCACAGTACGAGGACATCGCCAACAACAGCCGAGCAGAAGCTGAGAAATGGTACCAGAGTAAGGTAGGTAGAGACAGTCTGCCAAGTCAAATAAAAGTGGATTGGCCTGTGGAATCTGCAATAACGCTTGTTTTCAATCCGATTCCTTCAGTTCCAGGAGATGCAGACCACTGCAAACCAGGCAGGAGATGACCTTCGTAACACAAAGAGTGAGATTGCTGAGCTCAACCGCATGATTAGCCGCCTTCAGAATGAGATTGAGGCAGTCAAGGGACAGGTAATGCACATTTCTGCATAGCGGATGAGATTATGCTTAACACTTATCATAGCATTTTGAATGAGAAATATCACATTTATAGCTTCTGCTAATTTTCCAACCTCCTAGCGCGCCAACTTGGAGGCCCAGATTGCTGAGGCAGAGGAGCGTGGTGAGCTGGCTGTGAAGGATGCCAAAGCACGCATCAAGGACCTGGAAGATGCCCTGCAGAGAGCCAAGCAGGACATGGCCCGCCAGGTCCGCGAGTACCAAGAGCTCATGAACGTCAAGCTGGCTCTGGACATTGAGATTGCAACCTACAGAAAACTGCTAGAAGGAGAGGAATCCAGGT
>VURO01013179.1:3421-14347 GCA_015108175.1 Pelvicachromis taeniatus
ATATAAATATAAGAAAAAAAAAAAAAGAGGAGAAGGAAAAAAAAAAAAAAAAAAAAAAAAAAAAAAAAAAAAAAAAAAAAGGGGGGGGGGGGGGTAACTAGGAGAGTCTAGAAAAACATAACAGGAAGGACAGACATGGTGGCAAAATGTTTAATGACAATAATAGTAATAATGTAAGTTTTCAAAAGATTTTTTTTCCCCAAAGAAAGGCATATTTACATGTTCAGAATTCAGCTCACTAACAATGACAAGAAAGGACAGCTTGTGTGATGGAGGTGATGGAGAATGACAGAGGTCTTCCACCTTTTTGGGATTCTGTGTTTTTCCTACTGTCGTAGTCATACTTTTAAGTCAAATTTGGCAAATAGCTCCAGTCCAGGTTATCAATTTTATGTTCAACACTTTACCCTTAGTTTATCCTGAGGCACGTCTTGTGGAATGATATTTTGTAAAGATGTTTTGGCCTTTTTGTCTTATCTCAGGTTTGCGCATGATTCTGTCATATGTACACTACAGTATATACAAATAACAAACAAAGCCATTAGTCCATCCATTAATTTAGATTATTGTGCTTCTTGCTCATTTGCCTATAGTTGCTTATTGTGGTTAGGATGCAGTGGTGTGTAAGCCAAATGTTTTTCTTCCAAGTCCTGCTGAGAGATCCCCAAACACTCCTACTCCACAGAGCTCCATTCTTTCTCAGTTTTCCTTCCTAATTGTTCCTCCTGGAAAACTTTCAGAGGGAGGCAGCAGGGGGAGAATCCCTGGTGTTTACCCAAATTTAACTGGTTCCTTCTCATTATACAAGAGCTGTGGCTTGATATCTAGGGCTTCCCAAATTAATGAACTCTCTCAGTCTGTCTGTCACATAGTTAGACCAGCTACCCTATCAATAAATATCATCTTGGCTGCTTGTCTGTGAAATTGTTCTTTTAGTCACCGCCAAAGGCTTTTCTCCATACATGAGGGGTTTACTGATGATTGTAAATTGCTGGGAGGCCTCAGAAACCATCAGCCAATTGAGTGATAGTTTTCATCTTACCATCCCTTCTGAATAAAACTATATATTCATATTAACAGGTGTAACTGGAACTTTCATGGGCAATTTTGTTGATACAAGCTATCCCCATGTATCTGTTTCTTAACTCGCTACATTTGTTTTATTTCAGATATTCCAGATTCCAATATTTTCCACATAAGTTTCAAGGCTTAACTGATGTAACCTGTAGTTGAAACTCTCTGCCAGGTCTGGCTATTGACTGAGAAAATGGGCTCAGGAGTTGGGGATGTTTTTCTCCATTAACTGTGCATCAATAGCACTTCCAATGCATGCCAGAGCTAATAAGTGACCAGCTGGTGCTTAGAAACCAGGCACCTGAAGCCTTGTCAGGAAACATGCAGTCAGAGTCTAGCCCTGCTACAAAACAAATTTCTGGTGACAGCATGAGATACACTTAAAACAGAGAGGACCATGGCACTTTACGTCTGTCCTCTCTATTAATTAGCGGTAGGTGCATCAATGGCACAAAGTGTACACTGTTGACAAAGAGTGCAGGCACCTGCAACTGATTAGTTTTTCATTGAGGTAAGGAGAAGTGTCAAACTGTGGCCATTCTTTTCTTGCACAATGGAAAATCTATATAGTCAGAGTAAAAGGCAAAAGCGCCCTTTATTACTATGATCCACCCAAAACTATATTTCCATTTTTATTTGGTTTAATGTTTTTCATGCAATTATGCTTGTTGCATAGTATATATAATTTAATGTGGATAATAAGTGCAGCTGTTAGGTAATGAGCGTGTGGCCACAAGTCTGTCATGTACGTGCATGTTCCTTGCCAACAGAGCTGATGGAAATGCCAGAAAAGCTTATAAAAGATATTCTACAGTAAAAAACTGCTCTTCACAATTAACTGTTTAACAAGTATCCTGCTGCCTGAATCTAATGGCTTTATTTTTCACCTAGGGTTTGGTATTTGTATCTAATTAACACCACAATTTCCCTCCATTAAAATGTGTGCTCAGCTATCAGCGCTTGTTTTCTCTGCAATGTGTACAAATCATAACAGGACTGGCTGAACATGACTTTGGAGCAGTAAGGCCACAGTGATCTTTAGCTTCCTGTGCAGTGCCAGCGCAGCATCGTACAGCAGCAAAACTCAAGCTGGCTCAGCTGCAGTGCAAGAAAATGTCAAGATTGTGCATTACCCAAAGAAATAAACACATACATAAACACAACGTCTTGGCTATATTATGATATAATAGTAACGATGACAAATAAAGTGGCATGAAGTTGTGAAATCCTGTGGTAATATTTAAACCAGCCTTTATCTTTTTCTCTTTAGTCAACAACCATATTATGGAAATTTTGCCAGACCACATTCCCCCCTGCAGAAATAATCTTTCAGGCTACACAGATGTGTTTAAAAAAAACAACAACAAAAAAAAGTATACACACACACACAACCAGTTTTATTCTGCTGTTTACCCTTGCAGAGTTTTCTAGATCTATCCTCCCCTCAAGATAAGTCAGACTGTCCTTGAGGCTTCCACGGAGGCACAACAGAAGATGGCAAAGCAACGATGGCTATATGATCATACTTCTGGAAGGCTCCACTGGGCCTGACCCTTTAAGGCTCCCAAAGCAGTAAGACCTTTACAAATAGAAGGTAAGGCACACAATCGATTACGATCCATGCTAGTAAACGATAGTAGATTTCAAAATTATCTATGAGGACTCTGATGTGGTGATCCTGTTGCTGTGAGCCATTGCTGTGAGCTCTGAGAAAACTCTCTGGGGAAAAATGATCACGGATGGTTAATATTAATGGTACAACATGTTACAGAAGTTCAAATGTAAAAGTGGAGAGCAACATGTAATTCAGTGAATCATGTGCTAGGATCCCTAATCTTACTGACCCCACTTTTCTGACCTCACATGTGATCCTAGACAGTGCTACAGGAAATGTTTTGCCTTTGCTTGGAACAACCAGCTTTGAAATCCCACGCTAATGAAAGTCTCCTCTTATCTTTCCTCATGAATTTTAATACAGACACAAAGATTACATTTCTGTAGATGCGGCAAAGCCAGAGGAAAGAAATTGCCAAGATTCAGATTGTATGCATTCGAAAGAACACTTATTGTTTTCCATGAATATATCAGCAAACCTAGGGATGGATAAAGCAAAATGAAATCGTTCTTCTAAAAATGGATAAGTGAAAATGGTGAATCTTAATACATCTCTTTGCCTAGATTCAAAATACATAATACATCTACTTCCCAACTTTTATCTTAGATTTAGGGATAATAAATTGTTGATACTATGATCACAGTGTTCAAGTTCTTTCTTAGAGTACAAATTTGTATGAATACTACTTCCTGTAGAAGGATTATCTCAGTCTTAAGGTTCCCCTTTTATGTGAATTTAACAGGTGATGAGTTTATTTTGGAGTCTATTAAAATAAGTTTTAATGCTCCTGTCTTTTTAAACACTTCCTCCTGTAAAACCCAGTCTGCTCCGATGGTGAACCACAACAAGCTGCAAATCCTCTGATTTCACCTATTAGTTACACGTAAATGCAGGGAGATGAATCATCATCAATTAGCAAATTCTCAAAAAATTTAAATGACCACTAAATCACTTTTTTACTTTCTTTTTTTACTAAAATAAACACACCTTTCAGCTTTTCATGTGTTTTGAAACTGTTTTTTGAAGAGCTTAAGTTTAAATGTGTTTCTAAAACACTTCTGTTGTTTAAATGTTAACACAAAAAGGTCCAGACATTTTTTATTGTGCATCTTTGAGGTATATTTTTTCCATTTAAATATTTATCACAGTTCAGTGAGTTACATAATGAACTCAGAGGAGAGAAACAATGTGTTGATCAGATTGCGCTAATATCGATCCCATTCCAGTACCAGTGTTGGTGTCAATACTATCAATATTTGGATTGATCCACCCACCTCTGTCCCCTATACTTGTTTTGAGCCAGAACAAAGAAACATTTTTTTTTTTAGTATTGTGCCGTTTCCATTTCCAAAATGACTTGCATCAAGTCAAGCGTGAAGGCCAGATTACACAGAAACTACCGTAATTTCCGGACTATAAGCAGCTACTTTTTGCACAAGCTTTGAATCCTGTAGCTTATAGTCCGATGCAGCTTTTCTAAGGATTTTTCATGAATTTTGTGATATTGTAAGAGGATTTGTTTTGGTTTATTCTGTTGTTGTGCGGCACCATTTTGCCTGACAAAAAGGCATGTGATCAGACACACAGTCACAGGGGAAAAGAGTGGTCACATGTCCGTCCGCCTGCCAAAGTAGTGCCGTACGAATTAGCGCAAAAAAGTGACTAGATTAGCAAGAGCAAGACGAGTATTACAGGAGCAAAGGAAGCTTTCATTCATAAACCCTCATTATGGGAAACAAAAGAAATGTGTATGATGCAGCTTTTAAATTAAAGGCAGTCGATTTGGCTCTCAACAAGGGAAATAGAGCTGCTGCATGTACCCTTGGCATAAACATTAATACACCTGCGGCTTTTAGTCCAGTGTGGCTACTGTATGAACAAAATAGGAGGGTTTTTTTGTCATTTCAAATTGTGCAGCTAATATTGAGGTGCGCCTTGTAGTCCGGAAAATACGGTACTCAGAGGAATGTCATGAAACGTGGTTGAGAGGTGGAGAATGGGGGGGCGGGGGAAGGGAAAACCTGAACATTTTTCACATCACTTGGGATCACTTTCATAAGAACTGCACAACAGGGAAATGACTTAGTTGGATGATGCGCTCTTCACTTCCCCATATAGAAACTCCACCTACAGAAGGTATGCTAACAAAGCAAACAAATGTAAAAACTCTGCAGAATGTTCGACTTCTGGTTGTGCACAACGTGGTCACCTTGCAGTGTCCAACATCAACAGCTGCAGGTTTTCCTACATCCTCACACTGCATCAAACACCTTTCTTTGTTGAGCTGCTGATCGGAGGATGCCTGTTTGTCTTGTGTAATATCCCCAGAAGATCAGATGCTCTCAATTTTTTCCTTTTAGCATCAGTGGCAGTGGGTCACCTTGTCCTTGAAGTTGAAAACAAGTTTCACTTAGCCACCAAGCAGCAGCTGTGTGTCAGGAGAGGCTTTGCTCTACATTTGGAAACCAGCTCAGGGACCAGCGAGAGCATCTTTACCAACACAACCATATGACAAGGGAAATGGCTGCCAGTCTACATACACACACACACAAAACTTGTTTTGTACAAACATGGAAAGACATAAAACCACCTTCTGTCCTGCTCATCTGTTCCCATTTGGCTTTTCCCCCCAGATCATATATAACTGAAAAAAATAAAGTTTTTTGTGACTTTGTTAATACTTGCGTCAATTTCTTCACTTTCTGACGCTCAATTACTGACCCCTGAGAGAAAAGGATGGAGGATTGCAAAAAAGAAAAAGCAAGAATGGCAGCGACCTCCTTCTCTCAGTGGAGGTTCAACTCATTTGGTAGTTTCACCCCCTCTGGAGCAGTGCTGGTCTCTGGAAAGGCCCATATGCCTCAATGGGTGTGAGATGATACGATTTCCCATCAGAGAGCGAGAGTGCGTGTGTCTGTGTTCGCGTTTCATGCCACCTCTGCAGCTATGAGCACCATTTAGATTACTTTCACCTCATCAGCCCACTTTCACTTGGCTAAGACCTTTGGGACATTTTCTCATGAGGATAGATGTTTTCACGACACACACAGGCACACAGACACACACATGTGTCTTGAAGTGCTTGTTTTGTCTGCATGTGGCATCAGAAGGAGAGAGGAAGAAAGGGGAGAAGGGTAAATGAGGTTGAAGAGGAAAGAAAGCAATGCCAAAAGGAACCAAATACACATTAACACAGAAAGTCAAGCACGGATATCAAGACTTAAAAGTATTCTTTTGCAGTTGTGAGTTTATAATGAAATACAGAGTAGTGGTACAGCAAAAGTACACACAAAAGTCCCAGTTTGGTATGGATCTCAGATTTAAAGTCATGGTTCAGTATTTTTAGACTCTTTCTCCTATTCTGGCTGTGTTTTGAGGCTTTAGAAAATCTGGCATGAATTAAGCAGAGCGTCATCACCTGGAAAGGGCAGGACTTGATTCACATGTAAAGCTGGGGCTTAGCATTGATTCGTTTTAGCACCTGTGTGCGTTTTGTAGGCGGGGCTTCGAACACAGCGGAGAGCTCTTTTGCTTTAGGCTCTGGTATCAGACAGATGATTTTCTTTCAGCTTGTGACAGTAAAATCATGTTACAGATGGCTTCACAATCTTTTGTAGGAGAAACTGGAAAGACAAAATACTTTTCATGCTGACTGATCCTTGTACTCCTGTAACCTAAAACAGTAAAATTAACCAGCTTTACTGTTACAAAGAACTTTCAAAGTGTCCTTCTTGGAAGTTGTCCATAGATCACATGTTCGTCACAAAACAAACAAAACAGCTTTTTCAAAGTGTCACGTATCACAATAATATAGCTTTTTGTGATACGTGACTACTTTTATTTTGATCTCTAGATGAGAGCTTTTGATTCTCATTTTCTATTTTCAGCTGAAATTATTAGTTGGGCAGATAATTAATCTGCCACTTTTGGTGTTTGTATCTGAAAATATCTGAAATATCTGAACTGTATTAGCTTTTTCACAATCCCTGCTGTGTAAAGTTATAACACGAACTGTTAGACACAGAAAAAAACATCTATTTCAAAATATTTAGTAAGTCGAAGGTGCCGGACTAGACACAATGTCCGAATCCTCAGCATACAACATAACACTTTACGCACAATATTAGCACAACTTGTTGAATTTTAGTCACACTCGGCAGCAGCATTGTTAGCTGCAGTTTATCTGCTCGTTAATAAAATAATTAACAACCCATCCAAATAATCCACCAATTAAATGGCCAACTCAATGTATTTTGTTCACGTAAACATAGTCAAGATGAGCTCTTGAAGTTCAAAACAAGCATCAGATCGGGGAGGAGAGGCTGTTGCTACCAAATCGGCAGGTTTGTATTTCACACACTGATGATCTACTGGGATTTTCCTGCACAACCATCTGCAGGGTTTACAGGGAATGGTCTGAAAGTACAACAAAAGGAATGTAGAAGAGTTTCTATGAATGCACACATTGAACATCAAAGCATATGAGCTACACAACACATTAAGTGCCACTCCTGTCCGATAAGGACAACATGAAGGCATGGATCCATCAACAGTACCAACAGTTCATGGTTGTGGTGTCATGGTATGCAGAATATTTTCATGGCACACTTTGGGGCTCAGCCTACCTGAACAGAACTGAATTGTTGCTTATCATGTCAATGCCTGTGAACAGTGTACCCATCTTCTGATGGCTCCTTCCAGAAGGATAATGTGCTGGGTCACAAAGCTCAGATAATCTCAGATGAATTATTTAAAGACAACAAGTTCACTGTAGTCAAATGGCCTTCACAGTCTCAAGATCTCAATTCAATTTGGGGCTGGTTACTGGTGGAATGGCAGATTCCCAATATGGATGTGTAGCTAACAATGTGCAGCAACTGTGTGATGCTGTCATGTTGATGTGGACTGAAGTCCCGAGAAATGTCTCCAGCACCTTTTTTTTCTTTTTCAATCTGTGCTATGAAGAATTAAGTCAATTCTGAAGGCAACGTGAGTCACAGCTAGTACTAGCAAGGTGTACCTAATGAAGTGGTCTGTGAGTGTCTATAGCATCAGTTCACAACAAGGTCATCTCAAAGTTCTTTATATTATAAGGAAAACCCCCACAGAATTTTAAAGAGAACATTGGTGATCCTCTGTGAGCAAGCAATTGATGAACAAAGAAAATAACCCCCCCCCCCAGCCTGTTTGGCCTCTGCTGTCACTGGTTGAGATGGCGAGGGACAGCATAGAGAGAAAAGGGGAGACATTTGATAAAATTATATGAGTTAATGAGTCAGCATAAACGTACATGCCAAATAATTAACAACAGATCAGAATTTAATCCGTTTAAATAGTCTATGGTGCCAGCATCATGCTGTGTCTCCCACCTAGTCATTAGAACGTCATGAGAGATGCCAGCACTCATTGTTGTTACATTTAGTGTATCTGGATATACGTTGTTGAGTTTAAAACATGAAGCAGAGGCGATTACCTGCATCAGTATGAGGCACAGTTTCAAATGCACACAAAGTGCTAACTTCAGTCTGAGCACCAGTTCTCCAAGGTCGTGTGCAAAGCAATTCGAGGCTGTCAATCATATCACAGCCATTGAATAAAAGTAATATTTTCAGTGGTGGGCTCATGCTGCTCTCACCTCCAAATGACACTGAGCCCCTTGGTGGCTGTCCATGGGAAGCACAGAAGAGATGGCTGACTCTTAGTAGTATTCGATATTTTGAGCATTTTCATGCGTCGCTGCTTCACTTCCCCTCATTATGTGTACCGGCTCAGTGTTCTCGGTTTAGCAGTGCAGTAATGGAGATTTAGGTAGATGGCTCAAGAGGCAGGTTGACAGTCTGAACACCTGTCAGTCATCTGCACAGACTTCCTGTTTGTGTTTAGTCACGTTACCTCAGCAAGCATTTGATGATTGCAAATAAGCAGGGGGATCTCTAACGAGCTGACCGTGTTTTGCCTAAGCTGCTGCATTTACATCGATGGAGAAATGCACAGAGCTAAAAACGGTCTCAAAGTCACTGAGCATTTGCCATTTTTGTGGCCAATTTGTGAAGTATCAAGGGAAAATGGATTGCACTTGTTATCAGAACTCATTAAATTCATTTTCCTCATGAGCAATTGATTTTTATGCATAAACTAAATGAAAACAGATGTTGACCTTCTTTTGAACCACTGAAGCCCTCGGTATTTAGTGAGCTTTTTAGAATATAGAGTAAATTTGTTTCAGTGAGACTTGAAGTATCCAAGGAGAATAAATACAGATCTCTCCTTATTATTGCATTTGCCATTATAATTAATGCTTAAAAATCAGGCAAGGATATAACATTTGTGCTTCCATCAGTAACTCGTTTTATTGTTCTGAACAGTTGTGCATTCCTGTTCTTTGTTATTTCTGTTTGGTGCATTCTCCAAAAAAATGTATTTAATTAAGCTAGAACTCATAATCATGTGTATGATTCTACTTTATGCAACAGAGACTTATGCTATGATGAAAGTTATATGTAGATATTACAAGTAAGATCGTCAAACTATTGGGCGTGAGTTCAGTCAAGAGATCATAATGTTCAGATTCTGTCAGATTAAAGGGGTGCATAATTGTCAGTATTGGAAGCAAGGAATTTTCTTATCTGTGTAATTGTCTGTCTTTCTTGTGCTCTCACTTGTTTGATAACAACCCAGTGTGCTGACTGAGAGATGACATAACGAGTTATTATCATACTTTGTGTGATTTTTGCGCCGTCTTTTGATCGTGTGACTTAGTCATTCGTTTGGCCAGCTTCTTACAGGGAACCTTATGTTCTATTACTCAACCCTTCCCTCCCTCCATGCTTGCATCCCTTTTATCCATCCCTTTCACCAACCCATGGGAGTCTGTGGCCACAACCATCCTCATTAAAAGTACAGCCATCAAGATAAGACTCAATTACTGCAAGCTTCTGCACTGGCATCGAAGATCAATATTGAAGTTTAAAAAGAAAAACGAAAAAAAAAAGAGGAAAGAAAAGCTGGGGTGGCTGGAGGTGGCCTTTAATAGTCTGAGTTATGGGTGGGTAATCTGGCCAACAGATCATAAGTTGATCTTCTGGGAATCACAATTTTTCTCACCCCCTGTAAAAGCCAGTATTTGGGTTTCAAAAATTTCCATTTGTAGTATTTCATGACAATGCGACATAAACAGTGGCAACAAATGCCACTTTATTTTTTAGCTTATTGCTTACTGTAATCTCCCTCTCCAAAGTTTACCACCTTGCTTATAATTTTAAATCTTAAAATGTCATGTTTATTGACGTCTATTTAGGTCAACTGTGGTGTGAAAAATAAACCTTCGTCATGTTCTCTGAGATGTTCTTTAATACATTTATAGTATAGTATTACTGCCAATCTTCCATTAAGTCTTTTTTTGTCCACTGTACAATTTCCCAAAAAATTACATCCCCAAATCCAGAGCCTGTCAAAATACTTGTTATACTTCAAATATAACAAATTAATGTAGCAACATGTAGAAAAATCTGGAAAACATGGTTATTCATTTAACGGAACAGTCTTTACAATTACTTGTAAAGCAATTCCACCTAATTAATAGCATCATTGATAAATGATCATGTAAAATCAAAGATGGTTGTCATGCCACTTCCCATTAATCTAATGTGCGTGCAGCTGATGGGACAGAGGATAGATACTGTATATCTTCTCGTAATGGCCTGTCTCTTATTAACACCCGTTTCTAATAAACGCCGGTTTGAAAACATGTCATGACAAATAGACGCCGGTCTCCAATAGTAGCCGGGCGACCTTCGACCCGGAAGTCCCTACGCGCTGTCTTCTTCTTCTTAAATTTTATTGGCGGTTGGCAAACAACTGAATGGTGCATTAGCGCCACCAACTGGTATGGAGTGTGACTGGAACGTCGCTCAAAAAAACAAAAAACCCCTCCGCGCTGTTGTCGGTCCTCCTGCGTCTCATCACTCGACCAACTGTTTCCAATCAGCCATCATCTGCGACCAGCAGCATTTAAGCTCGATGCAGCGACCATCGAAGTGGGATTATTACAGTGAACTGGAACTGTCAGCTAGAAAACCTACTAACTGTGATTTTCTGGTCTTTTGATCTTTTATTCTTGAGGAGAGTCGGGTGGAGAGAAGTTTCGGGGAGCACCAGTTGTGCACTGGGCTACCACAGACAAGGAGACACTCGAGAGCAAAGGAGGAGCACAATTGGGAACTGTATTATTTGTGAAC
>VURO01013180.1:1326-19709 GCA_015108175.1 Pelvicachromis taeniatus
AAAGGATTGAAAGGGGGAAAAAAAAAACAAAAAAAAAAAAAAAAAATTGCTGTAATTTCACTGCTGCTTCAGTCTAGCTGTTTGACAGTGGACTCTAAAGACATGTACAGTCTAACAATACAACCAGCTATCAACGCTTCCTGTAAAGAAGCCAAAGTTCCATTCAAATAATTACCGTTTCTTAAACCTTTATGCAAACTATGCATTAAAAAAAAAAATATTTACAATGTGTAATTTAAAAAACAAACAAAACAAAAAACAAAATTAGAAATCACAGCACAGATAAAATGCACAACCCTGAAAAAGAAAATCTCATCAAAGCCTGCCAGACTGACTAATTGTTTCTGGTTCCTGATATTACAAACATTGTTTTTTTTTTCTTTTTTCTTTAAAAGCATTTAAAAAGGTGGAGGAGGATAAAATATACAACAAAAAGAAGAAGAAAAAAAGATGGCTGAATGAGGATGAACCCACACTGTACATTGGTATGACGATATATAAAGCTTCAGTTACAGTCATGCTGCCTCGTCTCCTCTCTGATGGAATGTTGTCACTCCGTTTAGCTTTAGTCTCGTTGTCAGTCGTGAGCTTTACGATTAGTAAAAGTGGGTTCTAAAGGAAAGAAAGCAAACGTCGGAGTGGATGGATGTTCCGTGGCTAGCGGTGGATCTCAGTGTCGGCCACCAGTCCATTAGAACAAATGTCTTAGTAATATCCAGGCTGGTACTGCTGGCTCCAAGGCTTCTGGTTCCAGAACTGCACAGAAAAAAAACTTCATATTAACACCATCAAATCACCCTCCGGCCATCAATCATTTAATCAACTAGGCTGTTAAATACACGACATCTAAAGTTCCAGTGACATTGGCACAAAAATATTTGATTATTTCTATAATTTATGTGTAACAAATACAAAACGCCAGATTTAGAAACACTGACCCCTTGCTGCCAGCTCTGGTTGAAGGCCTGGGCTTTATCCATGCCATTCCTGTTGCCACCATAGTTGCTGTTTTTGTTGCCGAAGTTGCCACGGCCACCACCTCTCTGCTGAAACTGTAGAGGAAAAAAGTTGAATATCCATCAGTGGATGTCAGAGGAGCTATAATTTGAAAATAACTACAAAAATTCTGAGTTTTTGTAGCAGATGATTAGGAGTCATTGTGAAACCAACCTGATGGGGATGTCCCCTATTTCCACCACGGCCCATGTTAGCTCCACCTCCTCTGCTCATGTTTCCTCTGTTCACTGGACCACCTCTGCTCATGGGTCCTCCTCTGTGTCCCATGTTGCCCCTCATTGGGCCGCCCCTGGGGGATCCGCCCAGGCTAGGAATGGGGCCGCCACCACGGCTAAAGTTTCCACGATTGGGGAATCCTCCTCTGAAGGCTGGGGGAGGAAGAAAGCCGCGAGGAGGACGGTTGAAACCCCCGCGAGGCCCAGGAGCTGCAGACAGACCAGGGAAAAGGTAAGCATGAGGATTAACTGTGTTCTTAAAGAGCTTCACAGCATTTAAAGCTTTCTGTGCCTGCCACTCATCCTCCAACTATCAATCCCACCTCCTCTGAAGTTGCCTCTGTTCTGGAAGCCTCCACGGCCACCACCTCTCTGCCCAGGTCCGCCACCACGGGAAAACTGGTTTTTGCCTCCACGTCCACCACCACGCTGTCCACCGCGCTGTTTAGGTGTTGTGCTGCCCTGATTAGGCTTTTTCTCAGCAGGCAGAGCCGTCTTGCTTTCCTCTTTGTATTGCTCCAGGAGCTTGGTAGCATCATCCTTCTGCAGCTCAGCATAGATGACCTCACTGAAGCTCTCACCTTCCTCAGGCAGAGAGAAGAAGCCTGTAATGGAACGGAAATGAATCGGAACATGATCAGGGATTCAATAGGAGACAAACAGCACCCAGGAATAGCTTTTGTCGAAGTGTGCAATGGACTGTAATAGGGTAAAGATAACATTAATGCCTTTTACCTTTCATTTTGAGTAAAGCATGCTCAGGCACTTCCTTGCCATCAGTCTCAACTTTCTTCTGCACTCTCTCCTTGTAGTCTTCATCGGATGGGCAGACGACTACAACCTTGCGTTGGAAACCTGCAAACAAACACATCTTCCTCTTCTGGCCTGGAGCAGACAGGTTGGTCTGCAAAGACAAAGAAGGGGCTTATTTGAACAGTGTATCATCAAATACATTAATTTATTACTGGTTGTGATCACATCAGCAGGAGCCACGTACATGGTCCAGGATGTAATTCCTCTTCTTGCGAGCAGCAATCTCAATGAATTTCCCCAAGAAAAGCGGTGCACGCTGGGAAATGGCGGTCAGCTTTGTAATGTCCTTGGACTGACGTTTCATGCTGCTGATCTGCATCAATGAAGAAGAATACAAATTTTCTACCACGTGGAGGAAAGGAACAAATATTTCTAGGACGCTATAAAGCTCGTCTGAATACTGACCATCATCTTTTCCACAATTGTGTCACTGCCCAGAATGTAGTACTTCCCAGGGTTCTCTTGGATATGCTTATTCACCCATGTTGTCTTCCCTGAGCCCGGCAGACCAACCATGACTATGATCTAGAGAACAAGAGAAAATTGAGATCACTTTATCGAGAAACACCAACCTCAACTTCACTTTTGAAAATATGAATGACAAATGCTTAAACAGTTCTATACTCACCTCACAGTCAGCCTTGGTCTGCGGCCCCTTGAGTGCACGGACTCGATCACTGACAGGGATCTGCTGCAGGAAGGTGTAGCCTTGTGGCTGGGGGAAGTATGGGGTCTCCAGCTGGCCAAAGTTGAACTCCACAGCACAGTTGTGGCAGATGACGTGGGGGAAAAGGGCCTGGCCGTTCAGTGAATCCTTGCTGACTTGGAAAGCGACAGTTGGCTCACCTCCATTCTTGGAGTAGGACAGCACCACCTCCTCACCTTCAAAGTCCTGCACAAATAAAGCACCACTGAAGCTTTTGTGTGTGTAAAAAAAAAAACAAAAAAACAACAACAACAAAAAAACCCCACATTTGCCTCAGCAGAAAGGGAGAAGACTCTTTATGCCAAGGCAAATGTGTGAACCTAATACTTTCATGAGTCTGTTTAAAACTTTTTACCTCTTCCATACATAACTACTCTTCCTGTTTATCTACACAAAGGACGGCAAATTAAAAACAAGACAAACAACACTAGTAGCAATCAATCTAGTATCTTACAATAAGACAGCAGATGACATCATTCTCCTCGTAGGCTTCTCCAAACTCCTCAGTCACACAGTTGGTGGTTTTCTTGGCTTTTCCAGAGTAGGCATAGGAATGCTCTTCCTCACCTAAACACATGACGTAACATTTCTAAATTAAAACAGAGTGGAACTGGTGTGTGAATCGTTTGTGCTGGCACTAGGCCACACAGCACTGCTGTGACGCAGCTAGAGCTGAAGCCATTTTATATAAACATGTCATGACGCCAACTAGCCACCAGAGGGACCCCTAGAGACACACTGCCCTTCAGAGGATCTCTGCAGCCTTATTTGGCTAACCTTCATGCAAATGCATACACCCAGCATAGTTAGGTTTGTTTGTGTTTTGATATAGGGTTCACCATCTTGTGGACTGATATGATGTAAATGTTTAACCCAGCAGTATCGAGCCTGTATGAGTCATAGTAAATAGCTGCTGTCCTAAGATGGTGGCAGAAGGCACTGCACACCAGCACAGTTTAAGCCCTTGTAAATATACAGAGGTCAAAACATTTAAGCACGTCTGTACACCACATGCATCATGTGTCCCCCTTTTTCAAGTGATTCTGGGAATGCATTTTGCCATGAGTAAAATGAGACGTTACTGCCGGCTACACCACATTTTTCCACCAACACTGAGTCAGTGAGGTAATTACAGCGCTTTGTAAGTACTGTACTGACCAAGCAGCAGTGTGCCTGTTTCCAGGGACCATCCGACCTGGACGTCATGAATCTCCATGTTCTTGCTGGAAATATGCTTCACTGGAATCTTCTCAGTGATCTGCACACACAGAACACACACACACAAAAAGCATAACCACTTATTTCCACTGACCTCACAGACTAACTAGTATGCCTTCAACACACAAGCCTACAGCCATTCAGAGATTTGTGCAAGAAGGGAATATGCTACTCAGTAATGTGCGCAACATTGCTGTACCTTCATCTCAAAGCAGGCTTTGCCTTTGTTCACACCGTATGTAGCCTTTCCTCCAGACCACAGGTAAGCAAAGCTCTCCATTGTGAGAGATGAGGCGCTGTAACGGTCCCGTGACACCTTAAAGTGTAGGTCAGAGTTGTCTACACGGGCAGAAAAAGTTAAAATTGAGACATGACTCTTAGACAGATTGTATACATTTGGACATCCCAAGGATGGATGGGACTAGTCAACTAGATCATCTTTGCTGCCTTCACTAGTAACTAACAGAAATACTAGCCAGGTAAAGTGAATACTCGTTTTATTAACCACAATGACCGTTGTTGATGGTTAACTCAACATGTGGGGAGGAAAAAACCCAAAACATTTTGATGACTTCTCTTACACCATTACTGATGTAGAGGTTGCGTTTCAGGAGAAAGCTGAATACTACAACCAACACAGTGAGTGTTTCAGCCCATTACAACGGTTCCTAATAAC
Source organism: Pelvicachromis taeniatus (assembly GCA_015108175.1). Classification (NCBI taxonomy): domain Eukaryota; kingdom Metazoa; phylum Chordata; class Actinopteri; order Cichliformes; family Cichlidae; genus Pelvicachromis; species Pelvicachromis taeniatus. The sequence goes on from VURO01013180.1 coordinate 5,972, forward strand.
CAGGGCACTTCTGTAAGACTTTAGGAAATGAACGCTGGCATATGGGCTGTGCCAGAGTTAACAGGCAATGTAACAACTCAACCAGAACAACGTGTAACCATCTCCTACTCAGGTCTGCGAATCTGTGTAAGAAAGCTGTCATGCTGTGTGCATGCCATGCTATGCATTTCAGTTATGCTGAAAAATGTGACACTTAATCTTTAAAATGCAATACTTTAAAAAGCCATTTTCTAGAAATGTTTCTAATGAGTAATTTACAGAAGGAAGGAAAAAGCCTAAATGACAAATCTGAAAAAGAAAACATCCTGTTTGAAGTAAAAAAATTAAATAAATGAGCAAACATACAGTTATCCAGGCAGACTTTTGTGTCATCATTAACTTCATCTTCTTCCTCCAAGGGGGGAACAGGTGACTTGGATGAGGCACTGAAAATGGATACCAAAAGTCAGTATAAGAAGGTTTGTGTCCCTTTAATTGCATGGAAAATATAGATGCCTTGGATACCACTTGCTGAAAAATATTTTGGGGAGACAGAAGAGGAGAAACTGACAGAAGGGAAACCAAATAACTGAGCGAGCCTCCAGACTTTCTGGATGTTGGCTGTATTGTAGGCCTCAGTAGACACTTACCTTGCAGAATCCAGCGAAATCTAAAATGTGAAAGATACAGAGAGAGAAGCACGTCCACCTGTTCTAGTATGCAAGGCTATGTGAGAGTCAAAGTGATAAACTACATTCAGACTTCTCCACTTTCAGATAAGTGTGTGTTTGTGCCTCCAGAATTGATATGGGGTCAGTTATAGCGGGTAAAGTTATATTTAACCTCCCGTGTGTTGCCTTCTAGACGAAAAGGTCACCACTACCTTTTGACTGTGTTGCTAAGCAGAATAAGTTGTAAGCATATTTTAAGAGAAATCAGTGTAGTCAAAACTACAGCAACTTACCATCTCTGTAGTTCAGGAATCTCTAAATATTAAGGATGATGCTTTAGCATCACTTCACCTGAAATGATCCAACTATAGTCCAACTCCAGCTGAGTATTTATTGAGGAGAAGGAAACCACTGTGGGGCTCATGACTCATTTCTTATCTACAGCTCACCAAATCCAAAGACGTGTCACAACTGTCCCCAAAGAGCTGCGAATGCTACACAAATAGCTGCCGTGGGGAGATTTACAGTGCTGGTGGACAACACAGTGCCTGAGATGGAACTTGTAGTCGTCTACATAGAGTAGAGTTAAGCTCTGAAAGTTTAATTTGGGGTGGGGGGAATAACAAAGGGAGAAGGCAAATACTGGACATTTGGAAAATAAATGGATCCTTACACAAAAGTACTTGGCTGTTCAGGGGAAAACGATGGAACAGCAAACTTCAGTGTTCTAACAATTTTGCCATCTTGGCCTAAACATTCACAGAGAGGGTTCCAGACTTGTCCCAAAATAATAATTTAAAAAAATAAAAAACTTTCACAGAGTCATTCCACGTCTGCCTGTTGATCCTTAGTGCATCGACATCGCAATGAAAACAAAACACTGACCAAGAGGTAGATACATGTACACACACATCCCATGCATGATGTTACCTAGCAGGGGTAGAAAGAGAACCTTGCAAATGCACACACACCCACACCATGAAAACACAGACACACACAGGACATGATACATGAGACAGAAATAGCATTTCGACATCATACAACCAGTGAAATAAAAAACAAAACGAAAAAAGAAAAGAAAAAAATATAGACCATTGCGAGGCGTAACGATGGACGGTCAATAGCGAGCTTCTCCGTGGACATTCCAAACATACTTTGGATTTAAATTTTTTTTTTTTTTTTTTGCTACCCTGCGGCAGTGGACCGCTTCTTCCACAAATCCGAGCTAGTTTCTCCCCACCCACCCATCCATTGAAAATTGCACATCTGCTACTGTCCTCTGGGTTCCCCCTTTGAGCAGCCTTGTTTCACCTTGGGGACACAACAGGCTTTCCAAAACAGTAAGTGGCATAAGGAACAGGTGTGAGAATTCATAGAGACTTGATAGATGCACTTCTGCTACAGAATGCAGTCCATTAAAGAAACAGTGTGAGTGGGCACTGTAAAAAGGTAAATGGTAAGGTTCTTTAAGTAGTCAGGGATGACCCTCAAAGCATGTGTGTGAAAATAATGTTACAAGTAGTATAATACTTGAAAAAAATGAGGGTTTTCCTCTTGCTAGTTATGTGCATTGGCACTTAAAGCCAATACAATTCAACAAAGCTATAGATGGCGCTTCAGGGATGCTGAAGGCCATTTTCGCTCTGTCCCATCCTTACCAGCTGTATTTGTTCTCTTCAATAAATTCAAAGTAGCCCCTTCCATGTTCCTCCCGGCGTCTCTTAACACCCTTCTTATTCTTCTGATCAGCATTCGTGTCTTTGTCCGCATCCCCTTTGAAAATAGAACAAAGATATAGAATGAGGTGCTCCTTTTTCTGGGAGAAAGAGGTCGGACTGGCAGTGGGGTTCTGGCCCACAAAGCCCGTTCATTAGTTACATTGTGTGTCGACCATTATCATTTGTGTTAAGGTTACTTGGAGGCAACACCTCATAGTTACACTTAAAACAAGACAATCATACTGTGGAAACTGTAACAGCTTTAAAAGACCAGATAGTAATTACAATATAAGCTGGCCCATATGAACATTGTGAATGGGGCTGGATAAACAAGTCTCCAATAAGTGAAGTGTTACTATCCTGCAGTAGAGGGCTTAAAATATACTGCTTTTAAAACAAGTCTATTTCATTAAAAGGAGGGTAAATCTACTGCTGTCAGGGACAAATGCATCATGCAGGGAAACGGGGAAGCCTACTTAGACCATGATCTCCCCCCCCCCCGATATTGCACTGAATTGCCTAGATACCTATTCATAATTTCTATGACCATCCAACACCATCTATTGAGGAAAAAAAATAAACACGGAAAAAACTACCCACGTCCTACCTAAAACAAGCAGTTCGCCGCCCTTCCTTTTCTCAGCACATCTTGGGATTAGCTAATTCAGATGTTCCCGGCAACCTTTACAGGCAAACACCCACGACATGATGTCAGTAGAATTAAGGCGATAAAGGTGACAAGACTGAAGTGGTCATTTCTAACGTTGTGTTTTCACGTCGATCCGTTTTAAAATGGGTTGTGAAAGCAAATGTTCTCCAACGCCCCCAGCTGGAACAACGGGAACCTCTGAATTAGCTAACCGGTTGAACAGCTAGTTAGCACTGCACAACAGACACAAAGAAACTGACGCTAGCTGGCAAGCTAACACGCTAACCAAACCGAAACTTAAAGCCAGACTAAGCTAAATTCGGTAGCAAATTTCTTAATACAGTCACTTTATTTGACTGCGTTCACTATTACGCAAAAGTTCTCTTTAGTAGACTGTTCTGTGGCTATTTAAGGTTACGACACGACTGCTAACCAAGGCGGAGACCGGTGCTAACGCTGGCTAGCTTAGTAGTGAGGTCACGCTCTCTCTCTCTCTCAACATGGACGCTCTGCTGTGTGGTAGCGCATTCAAATTTTATAATTTCCTCACCGCTAGCGTTCTGTCAAAAAACCGACACATCCAACCAGCCGCATTTACATAAGCGATTCTGTCGACTCACCCTCGGCAGCCTGCTCTCCAGGCTCACCCTCTTCCGTGTCAATTTTCTCCATGTCGTCCACGTCTCCCTTGAGCATGGGGTCCATTTCATCGTCCTCGTCTCCTTCCTCTTCTCCCTCACCCATTTCTTCGTCCACGGCAACGCCATTGCCGTCGCCCCCACTCTCCGGCTCTTCCTCCTCGTTGGCCTCCATGCTTTCTTCTACGGGGCCTTCTCCCTCTCCCTCCCCGTCTCCTTCTCCCTCTTCCTCCTCTGCCATACCCTCTTGGTCTGCGGCCTGCTCGAAACCGTCATCCGCCTCAGCTGCCTGCTCCTGCGGAGAAGCGAGGGCCTCCTCATCAAGCGCGGCCTGCAGGCGGTCCATCAGCTCGGCCTTCAGCCCCTTGTCCGAAAGATTACGCTTTTTCAGCTCGTCCTTGAGCTCGTTAACTTTAAGCTTTTTGACATTAATTGTGCTCATGGTGAATGTTTGACGACGAACGCGCTAAAATAAGACGGGAAATAAATAAATGGACGCCCTTTGTTAACGGATGTAGCTCAAAACTGCGCCAAACGGCACCCGCTGTCCAACCAATCCTTTACCGGCACAGAGCTGTACTGAGCCTACTGTGTGGGGGAGGAGTCGTCTCCTACCGTAACTGCCCAGAGAGAGGCGCAGCTTGGTTATGCAGCCTGTGACCATCTGTCACTGCAGCAACAACTAAACGTCCATTTCAGAAACCATTGTTGTCGAAAAGATGGTTTCAATAAAGATCACAAACGGTATAAATTATTTTATCATTATTTAATAAAACACATTTTACAGATGGCTGTTTAACTAGGCAGCGAGTTTAGACAGCTCAGGATAGTAGAATAATAGCACAAATAATTGTGTAATGTGCAACGCTAATAATCATTATCGGTTGGCGTGCAAAGTAAGCTAGAAATAATGCAGCACAAAGATATCTATCTTCTTGCCCCTTTTTGCATTTCTATAAAATCCCAGAAAAGGCACAAATGTGATATTATTTAAACACGCCGACACATATCTTTCTGAATACACGCTATCGCCCTCCCGGGTAATGAAAACAGCTGATTACTGTTTAAAAATTCCTTTCTGTAATATGTGTCAATTTAGAATTTCCAGAGTTGATGTTGAAAATGTCCATGCACTTCTAAACAACACACAACTCCGTGGACTCTTCTGGAAAGCACTTTGACGTTTTGCCAACTCTTTTGTTATACTCATTTAAAGCAGCACACACCCGATTTTACATAGAGAGCTTCGGTGGCTGCGAAACTCAGGATTGTTTACATCATCGGAGTTACCTTGAGATTTATGTTTTCGCTATAGAAAGTCAGAAACAAACTTCTTTAACATTTTGAGACATGCAGGATCCAGTATTTCTGGAAGGATTATATTATTTGTCTCTCTTCTAAAGATTGTTACAGTCCTTTTAAAATCTCTTTGTTTTTATGAAGCACATTGTTTTGATACAGTGCCTGGCATTGTCAAACTGTTAAGGGCATTATAGTTAGTATCATTAATAAGTGGTAAACTGATATTTAAAAAAACTGAATGACACTAAATCGTGCCTACTAATCATGTAATAATTTCTTTAGAAGTTATATATGGGCATATGTACATTTCCAGCTAATGTTTGTACATTTTCTTTTAAAGAGTATAAGGGTGATTGTTGAACTATGGTAATGCTACTTGAGACCAAAATTAACAGTCACAAACTAAAGTCCAATTGTATTAGACAAAAAGTATCCTTTTATGAGCTATAATTTACTTTGTCCCAGAGTTTTGAAATAAAATTAATGCTGATTTAATATTAACTTCCAGTAAAAAATTATACATAAATGTCTATTTTATTGAAATGTATCATTTATTGTAAGCTATATTAGTGTTTACATATGGGTAAACCACATTTTATATTATGCATTTTGTGTATGTACCCAATGGTAAACTTAAATATTAATGCATCACGATATTTCAACAATAAATCTTATAAAATATCATTTCCATAGCAGTGACTTTCTTCACTTTCTAATTTTTTATGGAAATGACAATGTCAGTGTTGTACATGTGTTTCAGCTTACCTATATTAAACAAATAAAAATGTAGAATAGAATGCCTTTATTGTCACTATACAGATGTACAATGAGTACAGATGTACAGTTCTGCAGCACTATATACATATAAACCGTATTAACAGAAAAACATATATAAAATATACAAATATACAATCTGGTGTAAAAAAAAAGAATAAGAAATAAATATGTAAATAAATAGTCTTTTGTACATACACTTTGTGTTATTGCACATAGAATTTAGTATTGCACAGTGGTGATTTATAGAGGGAAATGGGAAAATGGGGGTGGACCTGTGTTTCTCATGCATGTGTGAGTTAAAAGTGGTTATGGCCTTTGGGAAGAAACTGTTCTTGAGACTGTGGGTCTTTGTGCTGATGCACCTGTAACGCTTCACTGAGGGAAGCAGGTTGAACAACGTAAAACCAGGGTGGGGGCTGTCCTTGATGATGGCTGTTGCTCTGTTGAGGCAGCGGAAGGAATAAATGTTCATCAAGGAGGGGAGGGGGCAGCTGATGATCTTCTGTGCTGCCTTGACTACACTCTGAAGCCTCAGTCTATTTGCCTTAGTGCAGCTGTCGTACCATACTGTGATGCAGTATGTCAGCAGGCTCTCAATGGACGAGCGGTAGAAGGTCAGCAGCAGGTTGGAGTCCAGTTTGTGCTTCCTGTGGCTTCCTCAAGAAGTGCAGCCGCTGTTGGGCCTTCTTGACGACCACTGAGATGTTGTCTGTCCAGGAGATGTCAGTGGAAATGAGGACACCAAGGAACCGGAAGGTGTGGACACTCTCCACACACTCCCCGTTGTTGTATAGGGGGGCTATGTCAGTGCTGTGCCTCCTGAAGTCGACAATGACCTCTTTGGTTTTCTTGGTGTTCAGTGCCAGGTTGTTCTCTGAACACCATGCTGGGAAGTTCAGGACTTGCCTTGCCTCCCTTTGATATGAGTCCATGGTGTCATCAGCAAACATGATGATGAGATTGTTGTGGGGTTGAACTGCAGTCGTGGGTATAATACGGGAGGGGGCTCAGCACACAGCCCTGTGGGGAGCTGGTGCTCAGTGTGCGAGTGGAGGAGAGATGAGGGCCGAGTCTTACAGTCTGGGGCCGGTTTGTAAGAAAGTCCTTTATCCAGGCACATGTGAGAGGAGGGAGGCCAAGAGTGACCAGTCTGGTGATGAGGATGTCCGGGGGGGATTGTACTGAAAATTGAGCTGTAGTCCACAAAGAGCATTCAGATGTAGCTTTGCTGCTGTTCTAGGTGGCTCAGCACTGAGTGAAGTGCTATGGTGATGGCATCTTCTGTGGATCTGTTTGCGCGGTATGCAAACTGGTAGGGGTCAAAGTCTGGGGGGAGGTAGTCCTTGATGTGCTGAAGGACTAGTCTCTCAAAGCATTTCATGATTGTAATAATAATCTCTGCAGTATTTCTAAAATTAGAAACATCTTGTCTCAGAGTGATGAGCCTTCAGCTTTCAGGCTCCTCTTCTGTAGAACCAGCCACCAGTTTGGATTTGGGAGACGACAGCCTCTACTTTTGAGATTAGGCTTAAAGATTTCCTTTTCAATAAAACATATCGTTGGGGTTGATGGTGGGGATTGTCTCTGTTTTCTCTGTATTATTGTAGGGTCTTTAACTTACAATATAACATGAGGCAACTGTTGTTGTGATTTGGCACTTTATAAATAAAACTGAACTGAATTAAAGTGCTTAGAGTGGTCAGTAACACTACAAAAGTGCTAAGTAAATCTAAGTACACTGCATTACGCACTTCCTTGAGTGTGCTCTTCATTAGATCTTATAAAGTGGTTTTTCTTAACTATGGAAATCATTCTGTTATCACGTACTTCAGTTGCCTTCTGTGATCTTTCAGGCCTTTTGGTGTTGCTCAGCTGGTCCGTGCATTCCTTCTTTTTAACCACACAATGCTGATTTGGCCACTCCTAAAGTTTTGCTGTGTCTCTGGCAGGTTTATTTGGGCTTTCTTGTTGTCCTTCACTTGCACCCACATCTAGGAGTGTCTGTAGCGCAGAAGGTAGAGGAGGTAATTTATTAGGCTTGAGGTTGGTGGTTCAAGCCAGGTGTGCATGCCAAAGTATCCCTCAGCAAGATACTGAATCCCAGCTTGCTCAACAATGGGTGCATTGGAGTGTGAATGTTAGCTAGAAAGCACATACTTAGGTAGGGGAAAAGTGCTTGCATGAATGGGGTATGTTGTATAAAGCACTTTGAATGCTCGAGTAGAAAAGTGCTAAACCTCATATTGAGAGTTATCCTAAAAAGCAAAAAGAATTCAAGTTCATCACTTTGATCTTTCTATCAGCTTCATTTGTCATGACACTGCTTATCAGTTAGTTATCCAATTACTTTTGGGCCTCTGAAAATGGGGGACTGTGTATAAAAATGACTGTAATTCCTAAATATTTCATGTAATACTATGTGCAAGTATCTGTCTGCAAGTGCATCATTTGATTTAAAATGTACTGTGGTGCTGCACAGAGGCAAAAGTACAAATACTATGTCACTGTCCAAATATTTCTGGGCGTGACTGTATTTGCACTGTTTATGGCATTGGTCTATTCACACAGCAGTCCCTGTTTTAGTTACATCCATCCTTGCTTGAGCTTCCTTTAAACAGCTTTGTGTTCTTATTTGCAGAAGAAACAAAAACCACGTTTCCCTGGATTGTATCTGTTTTCTTTCGCCTTTCTGTATATCAGTGAAGATCGAGAGATCTGCGGGTTATCTCCTGGGATCAGGTTCCACCTTCGTCCTTCCCTCCTCTCTTTCACAGGCTGGGGGTGAAAACGAATGGTAGTAATGCTACAACTGGTCTAAGAGAGGTTTACTGTGTCACCTCTTCAGTCTTTGGGTTGCACTTGAGTGACAGCATGTGCTGTAAATCTTGTTTTTCCAGTATCATTTCAACAAATTCAACCTCCTCGCCAGACTTTTTAGCTGGATTCGCTGTTATTTACGTAGAGTCACTTTACTCGTTGTGTGTTTGTGTGTCTGTTAGTGGCATCAGAGTACAAGCAATCTGCATTTTTTTTTGGTCAGGATCAAATTCCAAACCCTCTCAAGTGGATTGCCACTAAGGCGTCATATCCTCTTTCTCCTCCTCAACCCTTTTCCCCCTCCCTTTTCTGCATCTTGACCATCTTGTGCTCTCGTCGTTCTGCCTCTTTCAGGCCATAAAGTGGTCCAAACTTCATGTGGTTGTGCAGGGGCACGTGGCACATCAGGTGGGAGGATCTCAATCTGCTTACTTGACTTGAGAAAGATTACAAAACAAAACTGTGTACAGCCACAATTTCTTCCTTGTTGTCATGTATTTACACCTTGCACTGAGAACTGAAATCCTGCTCAGGTGTAATCTCCTGTAAAGGCCTCATCTCCTGAAGAGATGCCTGGGTGTTCTAATCTCAGGAACGGCCTGATTGTTACCAAACTCCTTATTAACTATGTATGGAGGACACAGTAGCCAAATGGAGCTCCGTGTGTCCATCAGTAAATCTTATCGTCAGGACGAGGACGTTAGGTGTCAGCGCAGGGAGGAAAAACAGCCAAAACAGAAGAAGAGTTGGATGATACGTGATGAACTGAAGGAGGCACTTTTATCGAAGCCAACAGATGAGAAGAGGACTGTGAAGCAGATAAACTTTGGATTTATTTGGATATTTCAACATGGACCCTCCAGCCCTCCCTGTGGCCAGGCTGGATGTGGATGTAGATCTCGGGTTTGCCCTCTTCTTCTTCTTCCTCCTCTGCTTTTTCTTGTTGGTGACCATCATCCGCTGTGCTCAGATGGTGCTGGACCCTTACAGTTCAATCTCTGTAACGACATACCAGGAGGAGCAAACGGAGGAGTGATGGAGACCAGATACCAGTTCAAACTGTACAGATGGGATAACAGAAATAAAATCCTGCACGCCACAGAATATTTTCAGGCATTTTTGGTAAATGAGTGAGTGGGGTTGAGCGGTTTGAGACCCTCTTTGAATTTTTATAAAGCTTCAACCCTACTGCAGGAGGAAAAACTTATGCCAACAGCATCTGCACCTTCTAATCGTGTAAGCGTCCATCTAAAATGTAGAACATGCTTCATGATGTGATTTGTTCAAATATGCATTATTGCCCCACATGTTCCTGTAATATATCTCAAAGCTTCTAAATGCTAGAGCAAATTATGAGGGGGGAAAACATTTCAATAATGTCGGGTGACTCTTAAGAATGAAATGGAATCTTTTCATCGTACCAGAAAGTACACAGTGAAAAGCTGCTTAATTTCAACAAAAGCAAATACCCTCCCTTCCACACTAATAGAGTGCAGATGTTCTCAATGCAAAACAGATGTTCAGTTCATTCCCCAAACTCTACCACACGATGTTTTCGAGCTATTTGCGCAAACTCTCGTGCAAGCGACTTATTATCGAACAAATTGTGTAAGTTAGCTTGTAGCAGGTGTCAGTAAGTCAATGATGGTGTCTATGTGGAAGAAAAACAGAAGTGCTTCTCTACGTGCACAGTAGTTTTTATAGTAAATATGATGTGAATATTCAGCTCACATGGCCCTCTGAATGTATTTCTGTTAAAGCTGACCTTTAAAATGTTAGGTTTTTAAAATTTTTGTGTTGCAGTGATGCTTTGCCGCTTCCAGCCACTCTTTCAAATGCAGAAATTCACAGGATGGGTCAGTCAGGAGAGACTGACCCATTGTAATGGTCCGAAGTTAATGAAATAATTGCTTTACACTCACCAGACACCTTATTAGGTACACCTTGCTACTACTGGGTTGGGTTGGAACCGCTTTTGTCTTCAGACCTATTTTAATTTTTCATCGCATAGATTCAACAAAGTGCTGGAAACATTCCTCTGAGATTTTTGCAGATTCAGATTTGTTTACTGCAAATCAATGAGGCAAATCTCCTATTTCATCACATTTGTATTGAACTGAGATCTAGTGACTGTGGAGGTCATTTGAGTGCAGTGAACTCACTGTAAACTTTGTGACATAATGTGTTATCGTGCTGGAAACAGCCATCGGAAAATTGGGTGTACTGCAGTCACAAAGGCAAGACTCGGGTAGGCAGTGGTATTTAAACAATGCTCCACTAATACTAATGGGCACAAAGTGTGGCAAGAAAATATTCCCCACACCTTTACACCACCAGCAGCAGCCTACACTGTTGATAGAAGACATGCTTTTGTGTTGACCTTTCTTCTCCATTCTGATGCTCAGTTTGAACTTCAGCATCTTGACCATATTATTGTGGGATATCCGAGTTAATTAGCAGTCTAACAGGTATAGCTAATAAAGGTGCCTGATGTAATAAAAACATTTCAAAGTTTCTGCATGGAAACACTCCATGAGATAATTGTTTAAAACAATTTCTGTGCACATTCACACAGTTAGTTGAATCACACATTCAGTGTTTGTAAAGCTTGACTGCACTTGTGCTAAGACATAAATAAAAATGTTACAGTAGATTGATTTTGATTGTTGTAAATAAATCCTTTATTTGTTTCATATTTTTATGGGATGTTGGGGGGGTCATCCCTCTGTCCCATGTGACGGACTGCACTTTTCCAAAACCTGGGTAACCCGTGTGGGCGGGGTTCACCTCACAGAACGAAACCAAGCGAGCTAACACCGCCCACCTCTGTTTCCCTGACAAACAAAGCATGCACTCCCCATTGTAGCTAGCCGGTAGCATTGGCTAGTTAGCTAAATATTTGCAAGCGAAGAGGATGGAAAGCGTTGAGGGGTGAGTCCTGTTTCTGGGTGAAATTTTAAACGTAGTGGTCGGCGTTTTTTTTTTTGGACTGCACTTTTACAAAGCTGTTTGTTTTTCCCAGTCGTAGGTTTCAGTTTTTCAGCAGATTTACGCATTTTCTACGCTAGGCTAACGAGCTAGCCTGCGCTCCCTTGTGTCCTGCTCTTGTGTGGCTTCTTTCAGCGCCTCTGAATAAAACGTAAATGCAAACAAACAAACAAAGAAAAACGTAAATGCAATTATGACGGTCAACAACAAGGCTAGGCTTAAACTGGAAAATATCAAATAATTTCAGTGCATCTCCTTGTATGCTATCCAGTAGCAGCTTAGTGTATTCACTTATGCAGCTGCTGTTTAATCATTTAAACTGGCGATTAAACATTTAACTATAAAATAATTACATGTGTTATTGCTACAAACTGCTTCTGGCTTTGCTGCCTTTATCCAGACTGCAGGTTCGGGTTTGAAGTAGCATGTAAACAAAGCCAGCCGTGACATGTTGTAGTCGCATTTTCAACTCATGTGAGCATGTCCAGCATCAACTGCAGCGTCAGATCATTTGAAAAATGTGCACCCACTTATAATTTTAATTGTTCTGTCTTCGCCACAAAGGTACATGTAGGCTTCTGTATGCTAAGGTGAAGCGAATACTGCAACAGTGTCGTTACAAACATGCACTGCACAAGCATGCACACCAGCTCATATCTGCAGAAAACAGCATTTATGTCACCTGGACTGATATCGGTGATATAAGCTTCGATTGTAATGTCAGCTCCACTAGCTTTTAGCTTACATGTGTACCCTTATCAGACACTTCCTCACAATCCAACAAATCTTCCTGCTCAGTCTGAGTCAGAGCCAACGCTTTACAGTAGGCAAAGTTTCTCTCAGAAGGATCTCAGGTTTCCAGGTGTCTCTTTAACTTCCTTGGTACCGTGTTGACTGGTGGAGTAGTTCCTCTTGACAGTTTGTGTGTATGTGGTTTTCTCCACACAGGAGGATGATCAGTTTCACCTCCTCACACGTGTTATCCTCTTCAATATCAGGTTTAAGGTGTCAGTCAAGGCCTTTGGTGTGTAGTAACACAGTGAATTTAAGTTTCATTCATTACCTTCTGTGCAGTTACAGTATTACTGTTTGGTTGACACAGATTTCCCAGGCACACCTGGACTTGAATCAAAGAGCACCAGAGTGCTTCACTACAACATGTAGCAACTGCTGATACAGACAGAGGATCAGAGATGCACTGGCGGTTACTGTTTGTGTGTGTGTGTGTGTGTGTGTGTGTGTGTGTGTGTGTGTGTCGCTACTGTTGATGTGATAAATGTGGAACTTTGTGGCTCTTTGTAGCCGTGATCATGAAAAACGCAGCGCATTACAAACTCAGCAATGTAATAGATACATATGTAAACTCAAAGTGTCCATTTTTGTTGTACAACATCATATTTGCTTAGCCCAGCATGAAAGATGAATGAAAATTGCATTTTACACACACACACACACACACACACACACACACACACACACACACACACACACACACACACACACACACACACACACACACACACACACAGCTGGATAAGCTTCAGGCTTTTACATACTCCTGTTGCTCTTTGCCAGATCAACCTCATCAAGAATGAGATTGCACATGCACGCACAAATCATCTGTAAAGTCTAAATCAGCTCTCAGTGCTGTGCTGTGACTTTTTTAATGTTGAAATCGAAAAGAAATAGTCAGCTTGCACATCACATGTGCTGTCACAGAGCAGAAATAACATCCGGCTTATCAGAGCACAGTTGGGCATATCACCAAGAAGTAAATGATTAACTACACATAACAAGTACTAGGTAAATCTGTTTGTATGTCATGTGGCAAAAGTTTGGGCAACTTTGTTAATTGTCGTGATTTTCCTGTATAAGTTGTTGGTTGTTATGATAAAAAATGTCAGTTAAATATATCATATAGGAGCCACACAGTGATATTTGAGAAGTGGAATGAAGTTTATTGGATTTACAGAAAGTGTGCAATAATTCTTTAAACAAAATTAGTCAGGTGCTTAAATTTGGGCACTGTTGTCATTTTATTGATTCCAAAACCTTTAGAACTAATTCTAAATTCTTGGTAAGTTCAGTGAGCCCTGACCTACAAACAGAGGTGAATCCAACTATGAGAGTATTTAAGGGGGTCAATTGTAAGTTTCCCTCCTCGTTGAATTTTTTCTGAAAAGTAGCAACATGGGGGTC
>VURO01013189.1:0-11207 GCA_015108175.1 Pelvicachromis taeniatus
GGGGTTGGGGGGGAAAGGGGGGGGGGGGGGGGGGGTGACTAAAAGGGGAGAAAGAGGAGGCACTGCAGAAACACTGAACAAATTTTGCCATGTTTATTCATTCATTCGTGTGTGTGTGTGTGTGTGAGTGCGCGCGTGTGTGTGTGTGTGTGTATCTGATTGCGTATGTGAATGAGGGTAAAGGGAGATAATGAGGTAATGGCGCTCAGTGAAGTGTGACGGAGAGACGCGGCAGAGAGTGATATGAAGAGGGAGGTTGAGAGGGAGACAGACGACAGAGGACAAAAGCAGCTAATTGAGTGTTGCCATTTAGAGATGTGGAGCCATCACTGGGAGCTGATCGATTCAAACGTCTTTCTGAAGAGGAGACAACCAGATGAGTCACGCTTGCTGTGTGAAGACAAACTAAATGAATTCTACTGCAGCGCCACTATTGTATACACTGGCCTCTGCATTAAGTTATAAGCCTGTAAAATGTAGTCTTGCCCTGCCTTTTAAAGCAGCATACCATATTCACTTCTTTTAAACCAACCTTTAGTGCCAAGCTCTCTTTGCTGCTGATTGAGTAAGTGATGCTCTTCCTTTAACTGAATTGAGCTCTTCTAATCCAAAACTACAGCCATTTGAAACGAGTACAGAAACCATTTCCATCATTGCAAAGGTACGGTGAGTGATATTTGTCTTCATGATGAATGTTTTTGTTCGCTTTCTCTTTTTCAAAGTAGTACCGTCATGATATGATATGGACGGGTGTAAGTGTATTTCTTATATCTAAATAAGACACTATCAAAAAGCTATTTAGGTCCTGGTGAGTTTAGAAACACGATGATGAATGAAACAAGTCTTGTGTACGTACAGGCGTTCCTTAGGTTTTGCATTACTTCTTTTTTTTGTACAAATGAAGCCATTCATCGCACAAACCCACATTTCTTGTTTTATATTTGTTCACCTCCAGATGAGAGATACACATTCTAAGCAAGGTTCATTTTTCATGCCCACTTTTGTTTTTTTCATATTTACTTGATAAAGTAGCACATTTAGACAGAGCTTGTTAAACCAGCAGACCTCCAAGGTTCAGATTTAAGATAATTCTGGATTTATCCTGTCTTCCTTCTTTCACCCCAACCGGTGGCAGCAGATGGCCCCGCCCCTCCCTGAGCCTGGTTCTGCCGGAGGTTTCTTCCTGTTAAAAGGGAGTTTTTCCTTCCCACTGTCGCCAAAGTGCTTGCTCATAGGGGGTCATATGATTGTTGGGTTTTTCACTGTATGTATTATTGTAGGGTCTACCTTACAATGTAAAGCGCCTTGAGGCGACTGATGTTGTGATTTGGTGCTGAATAAATAGAATAGAATAGAATAGAATTGAATTGAATTGAATTGAATTGAATTGAATTGAATTGAATTGAATTGGAGCGTCTGTAGAAACAAACTCAACTCTGAGATTGTCAGGGTCAGTAAATTATGCAAGGTTGTTTGACATTCGTTCAGCAGATGTTAGAAGAGCTACGTAGGGGGAAAGGTGGAACAGGCTTTAATACATACAGTCTTAAAAATTATTATTATTATTATTATTATTATTATTATTATTATTATTATTATTATTATTATTATTATAATGATGTAACCTCCTGTTAGTATGATACTATTGTGTTTACTTTTAGTTACAGAAGGACCGTCCACTACGTTATCGTCCCTAATAAAAGCATTTTTCTCTCACTGACACATCTCTCAGTCCTGGGTTGTGCCTTGAGGGGGAAAAAAGAAAAAGCTACTTTCTCTTTTGGGTTGCTCTGTTTTAAGTTTGATCTTAGATAATTAAAAAAAATTAAAAAACTACACATCACAGTGTGTAACTTGCATATTTTTTTTTCCTCCTTACTGATTTCTGACAGTTAAGGCGTTGTCAGTGACCTTTACAGCCGTTTGTGCACTTTGATGACGTACCTGTTGGCCATCGGCCAAAACAGTGTACTCATGCCACAGGTGTCAGATCAAATCACCTGTGGCATGAGTAAACTCTGTTTTTGTAAGGACTTGAAGGACACTGTTCTCCAACACGCACTGGAAAACGGGCCGCTTCTGAGCTCTTTGTGATTTCTTGCCACCGTGGCGTCTAAACTATGAATTCCTAAAGAATTAAAAATGTTCTCAAAAAACATTGTTAGTATCTCACAGTCACAGGTGCTGTTTAAAAGCTTGATACCCAGTTATTGTCTGTGTGAACCTCGATTACATTTTGTTTTTCTTTCTTGACTGTGCCTGATTGCAGCGTGATAGTGATCAGGATAGTGTGATGATGCTCTAAGATCACTGATTTTAATGAAGATTGTATTTGGTAGAAGTTATATCAGAAGGAACAAACGTGGTTTAACACACTTGTCATGGTCCTGGGTTGGGTACCCAGCGTTTTAAGTTGTTGCCATTTTTGTGTATTGTCTCAGGTCCCTTGCCCTCATGTTTCCTCATGTTTCCTGTTTTACTTTGAAGGTCTTGTCTTATGTCAATGTTTCTAGTCTTGCTTCCCATGTCTCGTTAGTCCTGATGTGTCCCTGCTGTGTTCACGCCTGTTCCCCATCCCTCTCGTTATCCTCTGTGTATTTAAGTCTGTGGTTGTCATTAAGTTCTTGTCAGGTCATTTGTTATCTATGCTTCGTCTTCCCCGCCATGTTTCCTCATCCAGGTTTTGTTATATTCAAGTTTTGTTCTTTGTGTTAATGTTTAGTCTTTAGCTTTTCCCAGTTTAGTTTAGTTAGTTTTCGTTGTGTGCATTTGCCGCTGTTATTTTGCACCCCTTTGTTATCAGTCATTAAACGGCTCGCCTTTTGTTTAAGTCTTGTCCACGTTCCCTTTTTGTCTGCATTTTTGGGTCCACCTCCTCACCACACGGTCTTCACCCGCCAGACCGTGACAACACTTGCATCGGTAACTTGTTCCTGATGCACTTGTTAAAGGGTGATGCCACCGACGTATCACATACGGTTGCTTGATCGGGACCCTTTGGCACTAAATACCTCGGAAGATCCTTTTCAATGTGCAAAGTTTACATTTTGAGAAAACTTAATGTAGGCAAGTTGTTGGTGCCAAGCAGCAAAATGTGAAACTAAAATGTGACTGCAAGCAAAGTGCAAAAGCACAAAGCTCGCAAATGAGACAAAATCTGTGCTTTCCTGGCTCTGAAATCTCTGACTTGCGACCAACCTTCTGCCATCTAATAAGGACTTTATCCATCTTTGCATCCATCTGTCCTCATCCATTTGAATATCGACTGCTAGCTTTTTCTGCAGCCAGCGTGTCAGGACCTCAATGGCAAAAGGGCAGTTTGTGCAGATGTGTACGACACCCTCAGCCTCTGACAAATGAAGTATAAACTTGTTTCGGCAGCCATTCTTCTGTCTGTGTGCAGTGTCACATTTCATGCAGCCCTAAATGGATCTATGTCTTGTCATCAGGCCAGACCGTGCTCACCACTGTCGAAAATACATTCCTAATTGTATTCTGGTTAGTCTGTCGACATTGTTTGATCCACTTTGTTTGAAAGCAGTGATTGCATGCAACAGCTGGTTTTCAGTGAGAATTTCTTTGCTCGTTGTTACTGGTAACAGGCTTTCTTCAAATTTCTTAAAGGCATACACCCCCAATTTAGCATTGCAGCAAAGGTTGAAGTCCCAGTAGACAGTTTAAGTCTTTCAAACTTGCTGCAGCAGAACACGAGGTGTTGTTTTATTCATTCAGTGCATTTTCCTGACTTACTTTCCTCACTTCAGCCCCAGCCAATGCTGACTCAAGTGAAATTAAGGAAATTCATCAGGCTCTCCTCGGTGTAAAACAGAATGTGGAGTTACATGCAGATCAGCGCAACACTGGCAGCCAGCCTGACATCACTTGTTTGCTGCGTACGTCCTCGTGCTTCCTGTCCCTAACAGAGTGGCGAACACTGACCTACAACATGCGCAGCCACTCCCTTGAGAATAATTTATTTCCTGAGCGCTGCAGAAATTCCAGAAATCGCAGAAAGAAAATTGATCGAGTGTGATGGAGTTCACAAGGGCACTGGAATATTTTGCTGTGGGAATAAACAAGCAGCTCCAGTCTTTGGTGGCGTGCCAGCGCTTCTAGGGATTAATCCACCGCCCTGAACACAGCTCAGTGTGCCACGTTGGACCTGCTGTGTTTCAGCATTAATTGATTTTTTTTTTTTAATCCATTAGAGAGGATGTTGCTTGTGTGTGGACTGCAACGTTGTGTGTTTGACTTTGAGGCCCTACGAGTTAAAGCCTGATCTCTCTTTGGGGAATTTAAAAAATATATAAATTATTTGCATAAAACATTATTTCTAAAAGTTACCAGAAAAACAGCTTTCTTGGTTACATAAAGTCGGATATTCTTAGTGTTCATGTCCTTTAAAAACAATGAGCCTTTCTGGGATTGAACCTAACCCATATCTATAGATGAGACAACACTAGTGAGTAATTGTAATTTCTGGGATGTCAGTTGAGTAATTTTAAAAATTAGTGGATTTACATATTTTATAAAATAATCCAGCGACGTGATGGATTTATGGGCTATCGTGTTATTTAAGTACAGCTAATATATTCAAAGGATAATGCATTACTCACTAGTCTTATGAAGAGGCTCCACTTGGTCAGTGTAGTTTCAGTTCATGAACCGAAGTGAGACAAACATAATCCACAAGTTTATTTTGACACATTCGACATTTTAACCGTGCAGCATCACTGGGACAATGGTACGGTGTCTCTGAGTGGTCAAATGCACCACAGCGTTAAAAAACACCAGCAGACGGATTGTATAAAACACAACTGAAATTGAAAAAGAACCCAAAATGAAATAAATGCAAAATAACAAGCAAGCTCACAAAACACAAGGGAAGTCTTCTAGGGGAGAAAATATTTTGACAGAGTAGCTGCAGAAGCTACACGGCTGTTAGCAAACACGCATCTATGGTATTACACGACTCGTGCAAATGAAACGCACACATTACCTGAAACGTTTCGCCATGCAGGGTTTCACCGATGAGCCCTCGGCTTCTCCGATGTCTCAGCGTAACCCTGGGCATGTTTTGGGTTTTGTCACTTTCACAAGTTGTCCCGTCACATTGTGCCGCCGAAAAACTTCCTTTTCTTGTGCTTTTGCTGCATTTTTCTGTGTGCTGGTGTTTTCTTAAGGTGCAGTGTGTTTGACCTCTCAGGGCCACCTTACCAAAGCCTGAGGCCTGCTGTCATGTCTTTCAACTTCTAAGCACATATTCATGTTAGCATTTGGCCCCATGTGAGATGATGAAAGATGGCGGGAAAACTCCAGGACTGTTGGTGTAAAATGTGAGTGACAGACTCCAGGGAGGGAGACTAACAAAAATGGATGGGTGATATCGCGGGAGTTCAGGTGGGATCCAGGCTGTGCTGAGTAAATAGGCTGGACTCCTATCACCAGCCTGCTGCATGATGAGTGATTCATGCCTCTGCTGTATACACTGCGAAACGGCCCCAATGCCTCAGCCTTCCAGTTTCCTCTGCCTCACATTCTAATAAAGACTAATGTGTTTGCCGACATCAGCTCACTCTCATTAGAGTGATTAATTGCCTCCTTGGTTATGGTAAACAGTGCGAGCTGTATCGCAATTTATTGAGGGAAAATTAACCAATCATAATTAAATGCTCTGATCTGTCTTCCTCACCTCTCCCCATACAAGCTCTCGTCACACATGGGGTGAGTGTTCTTTGATTAATTTTGCCTCGGCTCCTGTCATTGGAGGGATGATGTAAACGTTACTTTGTGCGCGGTGAGTGTTCATAAAGAGCAAGAGTCATTCTTTTAATGGTCAGTAGTTAATGGGTTGATTTATTGCATGAGCATAAAGTGAGGAGACTCGGCTTTTTCCTCTCAGTTTGATGCTGACCTTACAGAGACCTTCCGCCCTTGTTGCAATGTCACATTTCACAGGGTTTGGGGCAGCTGCTGTGCAACATGGAATAATGAAACGTAAAAGTCTTCAAACAGCAACATTAATGTGAAGTAAATGTACAAAATACAGCCGCATGTATACATAAGATTAGTTTGATGCTTTTGTATTAAAGGTAGAATAAATGTAGTTGTCAGTAGTTGACTGCATGACCACTAGTTGTCATTGGTTACAGTGCAAAGAGGATTTGCTTGGAGTCCTTAAGTTCTCACCAAAAGGATATAGAACATAAAGGCATAGACTTTACACAGCCATTAGCTTGAGAAGCTCTCGACTGAAGCCTTAATGCTGATCCATCCATCCATTTTCAGCTGCTCTGTTGCCGGTCACCTGAGCAGCACCCAGACCCTCCTTCTCATTGGCCAGCACCACCAGTGGGCGGGGGTGACACCGACGTGTGCCCAGGGCCTAAGAGGTTCTCAGGTGATATCCTAACCTGAACCACCTCAACTGAAATGTTCTCCTCCGAGCTCCTTATCCTTTCCACATGACCAACCACCATTAGGAGGAGGCTCATTTCCACCACTATCCCATTTCCACGGCAATCTCGTCCTTTTGGTCACTACCCAGAGCTTGTGACGATAGCTGAGGGTAGGAACAGAGATCTAGTAAGTCAACACTCAGCTCTCTCTTCGCCACAATTGACCAGTACAGCGTCCGCATCAGTGCTGGTGGGAACACCAATTCATCTGTCAACCTCCCGCTCCACTCTCCCTGCTGCTGTTCAAAAGTGCTTCATCCTCTGGAAAAAAAAACCGAGATAAATAAATAAAATCCTGGAATAGAAGTTGGAAGACTGAGGATTGGGTAGAGATTTGTTTTTGTTTTTTTTAAATGTGCCAGTGTACAGTCTTCTCAAAGATTAGCTCTTCTTTCTTCATATGGAAAATATAAAACCATCACCTTCCTTCCACTGCAGGTCATCTTCGGGTATTTAAAAGGCAGCAGGCTGAGCAATTTCATATTTCTCTTCCTCTCCATCAAAGTCAGCTCGGTACCATTTCTGCATTTGGCATGAAAGCAAATAGTTTCTAAATGATGACGTTAAAAGGTCAACGTTTCAGCTACTCTTAGTCTGTCTCCTTTAGACGGGCAGTATTGTGACGGTTTGTAAAGAAGCTGTCAAAACCATATATCATGTTTTCAGTACTTCAAGGAGGTTTTCTATCAAACCACTGGGCTTCTGCTCTTATCCTCAAGACCGATCACCTAGCATTAAAATGTGGGACTGTGTATAAATAGCCTATACGGTCTATACGTTTTAGGCTTTTTTAATGTGAAAGGCTAGGATTGGGGATGAGGTCAGGGTTAGGGTGTCTCATGGCATGAAATAGCAACCTCATTCAGGGCATCACATACTGCTTTAGTCTTAGTAATGACATAAATCTAATGCATCATAGGACCGGCATTAAGAGAAACCTTGTGAACTGTTGACGCCATATCTGAAGTGTTTAATGCTGTGGGTTATATTTGAACCCAAACTACACTCTCATCCCAAACCTAACAAAGTAGTTTACGGTGCTTCACGCTAACAAAACTCTCTTAGTGCCTAAAACAAAGCGTCACCTTCTTCTAGCTGACGATGAGTAGCTAACACAGTCTTTCTTATGATGAATGGCATTTTATGCTCATTTTTCACCAGCAGAATCTGACCCAGCTTTGGTCCAACCCTGATGTCCAACCCATTGGAAATGAACTGTGTGAATTTTTTTGTAATAAAATTGAAAAGAAGACTTCTTAAACAAAAAGGCGGCTTTATTGGCAGAAAGCCTGAAACAAGTATGTTCAAAAATCTAAACCAATCAACAAACAGTATCCAGGCAGGGATATGTTCCATGCTCGGGACAATTCAGACGTCAGGATTTGGGAGCGTTGCTTCTCGAATCCAAGTTAGCTCGTTCCAGACAAAGTGAGGATTTTTTTTTTTCTTGCACTCAAAAACAGCTGCAGCAAATTCATGGATAGCGCCTGGTCAGTCCTCTGTTATGGCTGATTTAGTGAGTCACAAATACACAACAGTGACAGTACAGATTCAAAGTTTTTCAAATTCGCTATTGTTTACATTCACTGTCGCCATCTTGGATCGTTAACTCTTGGTTGAGTGGAAAATCTGAGATAATTCAGGAGTGAAATTCTGACTCAGAAAGGACAACTTCCTAGTTATTTAGGACAATGAAAAGTACAAAGGACAAGCAGAAGACAGGACTCTCTTTACTCACACAGACACACTGAGGGCCAATCAGGGAAGTGAGACACTGTTGCACACAACAGACACAATCCAAGAGGAGCAAGTAGATCTCAATACAAAGCACAGCCAAATAGCACCAAAACCAAACAGGACATAACTAATGTGATGGATAGAAACACGCCTACACACAGCAGCTTTACACTAAAGGAAATGGGGAAAAAAAACCCTCAAATCATTAACATAAGTAAGAGAAATGCTCTAAATAATCACAGAATCCAAAATGAAATGAACAAAAATACCAAAGCCCTAAGATCATAGATCACAACAGAATTCAGTGTCTTCATATCCATGATATTGTTTGGGTCAAATAGATGATTCTAATTTCTCACATATTTTGCCAAATTTGAAGGAAATGCTGTTTATGCTGTTTAAAGGGTGGCTGTAGAGCGGGTCACCTCCTCACCGGAAGGTCGGTGGTTCGATCCCAGGCTCCTCCACACTACATGCCAAGTATCCTTGGGCAAGATACTAACCCCATGTTTGCCTACTGGTGATGGTCAGAGGGCCCGGTGGCGCCTGTGCAGCCTCGCCTCAGTGCGCCCCAGGGCAGCTGTGGCTACAATGTAGCTTGCCATCACCAGTGTGTGAATGACTGAATGTAGTGTAAAGCGCTTTGGGGTCTTTAGTGACTAAGAAAAGCGCTATACAAATACTTAGTTTTTTGTTTTTTATTAAAAAAAAACAAAAAAAACATTATTACAAGCTTTTCATTTAAATTTTTCCCAGAAGTGCTTTGGTTTGTCAAAGTCCTTGAATTCCTTGAATCTGTTGCCATCTATTGTGCTTGTTATGCAAACAAAGGAGCCCATGCCACCTACACAGGCAGTCATAGTAATAATATAAAATATCTGACATTTTAGGCTAGATTTTATACTTTATATGAAAAGCATTAAAACGTAACATGGAGACATATTTTTAAAAGCCCCTCTCTTTTTAGGCAGACCATTAGACCAATGAATAATGGTACTTACTACTTAGTTACTTAGTTACTATGCATTTACAGCTCATTAACTTCATTACAATGATAGACTGAATCTTAACAGTGACACATTTTTAAGTCTTTTTAGCAAATTGTGCTGCAAAAAATGTGTGACACGTCTTAATCTTCCCAAATGTCAGGTTCTAATGTGCTGCAGCTTTTATTGGCTTGTTACATTTTAGCTTTAAAGAACTATTCTTTGAGAAACATTGTTGCGAGCATGAGCAAATATTTGTAACAAATGGAAAGAGTACCTCTTTATATTCATATATTTATAGCAGTGTGTGCCAGCAAGTGTCCAAATGAGATCTTAACAAGGAGATTTTCACATTTCATTGTTCGTGCATCTCCTGGCAGCCGGTTCTGAACGCCGTCTGATCTTGCTCATTAAATGGATTCCTAGAGTTGTTGTTTTGTCTATTTCCTGAACTGAGACTACCTTCACTCATATTTGCAGACATTTGTCCTACATAGGTAAAACATCAGAGCCCTGCGTCTCGTCAGTCTGATTCATTGCTCCTGTGGTTAAATGTTCTGTCTGTAATTTCTGCATTTAAAATGGGAAAAAAAATCACACAGGCAGAAAACTGAAGCACTTTTTTTTCTTCTTTTAAAGGATTTGTGAAGTAGACACAGTAAAACTTTTCTGTCCCAAAACTTTCTTTTGGTATGTCTGCAAAAAAAAAAAACCCCAGCTGTTGTATAAAATGGTGTTGTGTGCAGAATTGCACTGGGTTGGAGTGTATCCCGGTTACCAGCATGGAGCATGGGCAGGAGGGAAGGCAAACTCAGTAGGTCACCAGTCTTTGTGTTACGTGCCAGTTCTTGATTCAAGGGGAACCAAAATGCAGAGACAGAACTTCACAGACAGGTTGAACAAACAAAAGAGGGAAACTAACTGGAGCTGTTGAAAGGTAGCAGAGGCAAATCCCATGGCTGCTGATTCTACCAAAGTAATGCAGGATGAAAATAAAGGAGGACATGCAGGAAGGTCAGCAGTTGAACTGACAAGTGACAGAAGGGAGCGACAGGATTTGACTGTCTGAGTGGGCGAGGAAGGACGGGTCGAATCAATTAGGACTGAGCACACGATCGCGGGAGCTGGAAAACAAAGATGGCGAAGATGCACGATGAGGGTGATACACAAACAAAACAAGAAGTGACAGGAAAAGAAAAATCACAAGACTGGCACACACACATTCACACATTTACTCGTGCAGACACAGAGAAGATGTAACACCAATGTTAGACCGCTGACGTTAATGGTAATGCACACGGCCGAACTCTTTCACACAAATGCACTGAGAGTTCTTTGTGTTTGCACTGTGGACGGGACGCGTCCTATTTCAATTTTAACTCCCAACAAAATGAGCAATCCTGCTCTAGTATTTATTTGAATGCTGAACAAACCTTTGCAGTACAAAACAAAGGACAGTGTTGTGCTGAAAAATGCTCAAGCACATACACGAGCTTCTTCCACGATACATGGTGACGAATGATTTTGTTGTTCAGCTTGATTGACGTGAAGAAAAAGTGGGAATAAATAATTACGGCACGTACGGGAGAACCTTTCCTTTCTTGGCATTGATCCCAAAAAAAATGACGACGTTTTGGCAGCAATAAGTACCGTATTTTCCGGACTACAGAGTGCACCTGAATATTAGCCGCACAACTTGAAATTATGAAAAAAAATCATATTTTGTTCATACATTAGCCGCACCAGACTAAAAGCCGCAGGTGCGCTAGCGAGCGGGCTAGTAGCGCTAGCGGGCTAGTAGCGCTAGCGAGCAGGCTAGTACCGCTACTACACCGGCTAGTAGCGCTAGCGGCCTAGTTGCTAGTAGCGGCAGTGCACGGCCCGCCTTGCAGGTGGAGGGCAACGGAGCGACTGCTCCACCAGCCTCGGAAGAGCCCCGCAAAGTGGGCCGCGCATCGCCGCCCGACCGACCCAGCCCTTAGAGCCAATCCTTATCCTGAAGTTATGGCTCTGACTTGCCGACTTC
>VURO01013190.1:1532-12255 GCA_015108175.1 Pelvicachromis taeniatus
GTGGCATGCTTCCACTGATCTGCCCGCTGCACATTGATCGTTCAGCAGGGAGCTTTTAAACAAGCGCAAGTGCAGCGATCTTTACACTCGTCTATAAAGATGACGTGGAGGGTGATTTACATGTAATCCTGACTCTCATCATCAGTTGGACTCCAGTCTGCTGCTTCCACCTCTGTGCCAACTGCAGTGGAGGAGTCCGTTTGTTCCTTTAGGACGCCACAAGATGGCAGAGTTGCTCCTCAGGTAAGGAGGAGGACAGCAAGCGATGGGTGTGTCTGCAAAGGCACCTCCTCGGCGATCTGCAGCCCCTCTACATGATAGATTTTGAGTTTGGTGTGCGAATATTTGCTGCAAGTTAACCTGTATGTCCTCTATATAAGAGCGTTTTAATGGTGTGTTTTTGACTAAAAAGCGTCGACCAACAGTTATTTAATACCCCTGCCCTTGTATACAACTGCATTTTCATTTTATTAAGGTGCTTTATTCCTGTGCACATTTCCCGCTCTGTTGTGTGCAGGCTTCGCGCTTTATGTCACTCGGATTATAAATCAGACCCATTGTCTGCACTCACGGAGAGCAGGTTGTACTTATTTTTGAACCTTGATAAGTAACACTATTGCTTCATAGTCTAAATTGCGATGTTATAACTTGAAGTCACCTCAAGTTTCACTGTATTTAATCAGCTCGTATGCGATTAAAATATCTCATTAAGGCTTCCGTAGGTGGGCTTTGTTAAACCCATAACTAATACTATGGAGAAAAAAAGAGGGTTTATATGTCATCCCAAATATCCACACATCCACAATTGAGGACACTGTGTTCTTTGTCCTTCCAGCCAAATAAAAGACATATCAGCCGTTTAGAGTTTTGATGTTCACAGTATTTCATCCATCCTCTACATGAAGCGATTTACGCACATGCGCGCAATAAGTTGAAAACACTTTTTTGTTTTTTAGAAGATGACAAAGGTTTATTGGGTCGCAGAGTAAGCAGTCTTTAAAAGTGACTGGATACAGAGTGGTGCTTGTACATCATGAGTCGTCTGAACATGGAAAAAAATATATACAGGATGGAGTCTGAATGACCATTATAGAGGCTTTAGGAAATTCTTGCTGACGCTCGCCTCCTATGGTCTGTACATTGTGAAGGCTCAACAATGCTCAACATTGAAACATTTGTATTTTCAGCATGACCCCGTGCACTAAACAACAACTATTCATGACTTCCACTGTATATACAAGTTTTCCTTATCAGCAAGATCTTACTCTAGCCTATAAGTATCCGAGGATCAGACGGGAGTTAACAGTATTATTATTATTATTAACAACGCAATAATAAAAACAAATGCTCACAATTATTTCTACAGCTTTTTCAGGCTATAGTGCAAATGGAGAGAAAACTACTGGTAAAAACAGTATAAGTTTGCATGACACCTTACAAAAATAATACATATACGAAAACATTTCCTTAAGTATTTACAGTGACTTTGCCTCGGGTATTGTCCATTCACTTCTTTTTTGATGTCTTGGCTGCCTTTTTGGGTGTCTTTGCCTTGGGCTTGGCTGCTTTCTTTGCTGGTTTTGCTTTGGGCTTGGCTGCCTTGGGTTTCTTCGCCGGTGCCTTTTTGGCTTTTACTGGCGTCGGCTTCTTCGCGACCTTCTTCACTTTCTTCGCAGCTGCTTTCTTGGGTTTCTCCGGCGTCTTGGCCACCTTCTTGGGTTTGGCCACCTTCTTGGGTTTGGCGGGCTTGGCCGCTTTCTTTGGCTTGGCGGCCGCTACCGGCGGTGCCTTGGTGGACTTTTTGGAGTCCTCCGGTTTGGTGAGCCTGAAGGATCCGGACGCGCCGATTCCCTTGGTGTGGCGCAGCGTCCCGGCCGCCACCAGTCTCTTCAATGCCATTTTAATCTGGACATCGGCGTTGTCGCCTACCTTGTAGTTCTTCCTCACGTACTTCTGGATGGATTGACGGGACGCTCCGCTCCGACTCGCGTCGTGAACAATAGCCGCTTTAATCATGTCCGAGTACTTGGGATGAGAAGCGGGCTTCTTGGGCTTGGATGCCTTCTTGGCTTTGGCTGGAGCCGTGGATGTCTCCGTCATGGTGACTTTTTTCCCCCTCCTCCTTCTTCTTCTTTGTTTTGAGTAAGTTAACGAGCAAGTCCTGGAAGGTGTAAGTGTCACCCGGCTCTGTGCACAGGAACGTCAAGAAGAGCGAAATAAACGCGCAGTCAGAAATAAAGCTTTCCCTCTAAGTCCAGGTTATCGGACAATGCGCTGCTTTATTTCGGCTTATAAATTTAAAAAAAAAATCATCCACACAAAGTCACGCTTTAATAGCAGGGATCAGTTTAAGTGTCTTATTCCACAGGCGCGTTAGTGAGCCTATGAAGCCTATCTGCGGACGTGATTGAGAACACCAACTGCCAGCAGCTGATCTAGCGGACTCCATGGAACTGGCGCCGTCCCGTTTGTGTTTCTTCATCCTCCAACTCCTGACAAATATAAAAACTCCCGATGAATACTACCGAGCGGAACATCACGGGCTGATAGCAGAGACATTGGGCTTCACGCCGGCACACTCGTTGTCCTCCATCCGCGTCGGCCAACAACTTTTATTCCAGGAAAACCCGCTGGAAGTAACGCGTGCCGTGAACAATTTTGCACAATTCGCATTAAATTGACCCAAACACGCGGGACCTGGGACAAAATCACCCAAGGCACATCGAAACTACATCTATGCTTGTGCTGATGCACGCGGTTCGTGCAGTGCAGGAGTCCGTTTTTCCTTTTAATACATGGATACATTTTCACAACTAACACAGTCCGGCCATTGACTTTGAGTGACGTGGTCGAGATTATTTACTGTTAAACCTCGTATAAATTAAATGTCACGGTATCCAAGTTGCAGGTGACACTCGGGACGGTAATGTGGGTTTATTTGGATCGTGACACGCTTCGTGGGTTCCCCGTGTTTGCTCATTTTGAGGCAGAATTGGTTATAACTGTCACTATGGCAGGCTCCACTCGAGCTTCATTGTCAGGAAAGTTGCCAACACCTTCAAAGATCAGGGATTCTGATAGCGGGTCTTAAAATTGATTACACAGTTTCTGACAGGGGTCACGGATGAGTGGTCGCTGTGTGACCAGGTGTGAGTCCAGCTGCACTGGGGGGACCGCAGCCGAAACCAAAGTCCTTCAATATAGGGCGCAGTGATGGCTTTCTTTTGTTCAGGAACTGGCGCATCAGACCACAGTCAATAACAGGTTGGACGTTTGGTTTTGCTCATGATCATGAGGGTCTGGGGTGCCGATGCAAAGCAGCCAAAAAATAGATCCCAGATAATCAACTTTGCAACAATGCTGCTGCATTATTTCTCATTTTAATATCAGGTTTGCTGTCCCTCCCTGCAACGCCATTTTGATTCCTATATGAAACTCACAGCCACAGGAGTAGTGCTCTCACCCGACTTTTGTGACGTGCTTATCCAAGTTATTGGAGACTAATTTTTAGATGAATACCAGTTTATGTCCTCCTGCGCATCACACTAAATGGTGCACACACACACACGCAAACCACGCCGACAACTAGGCAGCTTTACACAGAGGAGGTCCTCCACTGTAGGCTACTGCAGGATTCTGCCCATTTTGGAGTACCCACTGAAGCACCCACTATTATAAAATTACATTTAGCTGGAGTGCAATAATATCTGACGTGTCTGTTTCTATAGAAATATATATATATGAATTATATATAAATGATCTCTCTCCATTGCTTATCCACCTGTGTGTTTATAGTGAGTTCAAGGGCTGAGTGGGGTTTCTTTTGGGGGGGCTTCTGGCGTGTGTGTTTGTGTGTTAACCACAGTCTGGGGGAGTTAGTGGGTTAGTGAGTGAGGAGGGATTGAATTGGTGAAAACGATCAGAGGGGAGGGGGCGATAGAGTGAATGAATGAGTGAGTGTGTGTGTGTGCTTTCTTTCATGTGGTACACATGGAGCTTAAGAGGGACGGAAAAGATGAAAGGATGAGTGTGTGTGTAGGAGGGTCCATATCAAATAGTATTTATACTGATATAGCACAAGTGCACGGGTGGTGGCGGTGGTGGATGTGTAGATAGGTGAAGGAGTGAATAATTGAGCTCAGGCGAGCTGGAGGGAACAAAAATATGAATGTGGTGTAAGTGAATGGAGGAGAATAATTGGCCAGTGCGTTGTGCGTGTACGCGCTTGACTGCATAAACACTCAGTGCTGCTTTTATGATAATATGAACAACATTTCTATTGTTTGCGACTCCTTTTCGGGGTCAGGAGTAACAAGAACAGTCTTCGCGTTCCGGCTTGTTTGATTGGAGTGTGTGTGTGTGTGTGTGTTGGGGGGGCTGACTACGGGGTCGTTGTTTTTGTCACCGGTTGCTCGCAGTGACGCGTTATTGTTTTTGGTCGCTTGCGCCCCGTTTAGGAAGCGGTGCGGAAAAACAGCAGCCAAACACGGAGTTGTACCACAGTTAGACCACTCCCTGCGTCCACCGGCAGAGGGACGTCCTTCACACCGGCTGGACCTCCCGAGCCCCGCTCAGCACGCAGTATCGAAGTGATTATCGGGGTAATGATATGTAACTTGACGAACGTGGCACTTTATTAGGACCCTCGCGGAGGCGTTTCTGTTTCACAAGCGACTCATAATTAACAATTATCCGCTGATGGTCTGAATCCCTGCCACAGTTACTGCCTGTTGTGCCCCCGCCCCCCACACACACATACATATATATAGATTGGGGTCTCAGTGGTGTGGGACAAATAAGTAAGTCGATTAATCAATTAGTTGCTCGAAAGGAAATAATTTTTGATTAATTGCTAATATTTTCTGCAAACATCGGTTGGTTCCCCTGCGCTGTATCTGCTGCTTTTGTTTCACATTACACAATAAACTAAACAAAAGAAGCAATTTGTTGAGGCGGCTTTGGACTGTGTGGCTTCCGAATCTTTTTAATTACTTCTCAGTTTAGTTCAAGCCTTTAATAATGCAAATGATCAGCAGTCGCGGAAGTAATAGCTGCAGCCTTATAGGCTGCTGTGGATGAGGTGGTAGAGCGGGTTGTCCACTAATCAGAAGGTAAGTGGTTTGATTCCTGGATCCTCTAAATCAAAGTATTCTTGGGCAAGATGCTTCACTGTGACCATTAGAGCATGAGTGTGTGTACATTAGGTTAAAAAGGAGCTGTCGATGTGTTCAAATGTATGGACTATACATGCTGCCTGTGGCCTTAAACACATTCTTGATGCCGTTTTGGTGTTGACTGTGCATTCAGTGCTGTTGTGTTTTATAGGTCATGTGTGTGTCTGAGATTCGCCTTACATAATGTTTGACCCAGTGGTGGTGTAGTTGTCTAAAGTTGGAGAGAGTGGAGTCAGCGTTATGTTACATATGTATTTACAGAAGACGGCTACGCCATCACGTCACTTAGCGTTCCCACTCTAAATTTATCTGATGCCAGTTTGTAATTTTAGCTGAACTAAACCATCTCAAGTCTCGTCCTGTCGTTGGTCCAAAGCATTCTGGGTAACATCAGCTATCATTTTGCTTCTGAAGGCCTCATTGGTGCTGCCTATCAGAGATGCTGATCGGATGTCAGAGGGTCCAGGACTGCCCAGCGCACGATCACATTGTGTTACATTTAAAAGAGCGCTGCTTTAAATCCAGTATTTGTGAAACTGGTTTTGTTACAGTCTCATAAATACACCACACAAAGAATTTCCCTCATTGTTCGAGCAGCTTCAGTGTAATTTGTCATATTTTACCTCATGTATATTTAGTGAGATTACAGTAAACTGATTGTTTTAAACTAAAATGTGTGGTGGGAACGCCTCTCTTATCCAATGTAAAGAAATGTAATTACGCACAACATTGTTTCTTAATTTATTTAAATACATTTTAAGCATTAAGTTGGAAGTGAGAGCGATGTAAAAGGTTTACTCCAAATTTGTGTAGCTGCATAAAGTTAGTCTCAAAACTACAACTATGATAATAAAACAGATGACTACAGCACGTACAGCAATGACGTGCAATCTGTTTCTGATAATACAGCAGTAAACTGTGATAAATCGTCAAAATCGCACATCTGTTGCTCTTCACACAGACTGAAATTCACATTTAACTCTTACGATTGTGCTCAGCGCTCTTCCTGTACTACAGGAATTAACCACAATACAATCAGCCGGCAGCCAGTCCTGTGGAGCTGTGCTCATTGACGAGGACTCATTCAGACTGATGTCAACATGTCAGAAATCTGCATTTATAAAATAGACAAATTATTTATTATATTACTCTTTCTGAGTGACTGCAGTTAGTCCAAGTCAGACTAGTGCAGAAAGGTTGCCTCCCATCAGGCAGTATGAGCCCTCTTGGTTGTAGTATTTCTAGAGTATTTTAACTTTTTAAATAAAATATTGATATTTGGTGTCCTTGTATTGATATAGTACTGACAAACAAAATTTCACAATACTATGCTGTGTCAATATTTTTTTTCCCCAATCCTAGTAAACGGTGTAAAAACACTGAACAAAAACCAAAGATATTACCAGTCAAAATCATCTTTTCGACACAGTATATCAAATGATGGGCTGTACCATGTTCTGTATGTGAGATTGTGTAACATTGTTTCCAGAGTAACCTAAAAATTAAATATGAATCCTGGTACACTGTATAATCTATCCATGCTAGAAAAGGGCAAATTAAGGCCGAATAGGAAATGAAGCGTTGTTAATCTTTTAACACTCGCACCTTCCAATAAATCCATCCATCCATCCGCATTCGCTGATCCTTTTCAGGACAGCTGGAGCCTATCCCAGCTGTCTTGGGACGAGAGGCGGGGTACACCCTGGACAGGTCGCCAGTCGGTCGCAGGGCTAACACACAGACAGACAACCTTTTGCACTCACATTCACACCTATGTGCAATTTAAAGCTTCCAATTAACCTATCCCCACAAACTGCATGTCTTTGGACTGTGGGAGGAAGCCGGAGTACCCGGGGAGAACCCACACAAACACGGGGAGAACATGCAAACTCCAATGAATCCACTTTACTTAAAATCTGCTGTTTTGATAGACTTGAATGCATGCCGGCCCTTCAGTGTTTGTGCAGCTGCACATTTTGTTCTTCTACAGGCTTTGCGCTTCAGCTTCTTCAAAAGTTCCCCAGTTAAATATTTCAAACTGCCAAGTCTGGGCTTTAGTCTGGCTAGTTTTATTTGAAAGAACCATTTGTGCCGTGTTTCAGCACATAGTGGCAATATGGCAAGTCTCCAGAAGTAATCGGATATTTGGCTAACAAATATGTTTTTGGTTTGTTGTGTGTCATTTCTGTGTTCGTTCACGCTGCTGTGGATCACAGCTGTTGTGCTGATTATCAGATCCTCAGTGGATCTATAAAATGTAAGCCCATGGTAAACCTTAGAAGCAGAAAAAACTGAGCGTAATTCACAAAATAACAACCACAAAGAAATGAGAAGAGCTCACATGAAGCTGCTCTGTCAAACATGGTGCTGCTTCTTTCCTGGGTTGGCTTAATAAGGCTGACAGTAGAAGGGGCCCAGTGGCATCTGCCTGTGATCTCACTGCTGATGGAAGCATTAAGATGAATTATTAGATTAATTAAAACTCCCTCACTCACAGCCAAAGCAACCAAATAGCTTTTTAGGGTGAAACAGTGAAATATTTGACCTCAGTTCACAAGTGATCCAGTTAAAGTGATCTAAAGTTAATAGACTCAATCTTTGTTACACTTCTCTCCACCACATTTCATGATGTTCAGCTTGGTAGTTTGTGCTTAATCTGGTTGCATCAGGAAGTCTATCCGGAGTAAAAATCTGCCAAATGAAACATTCAGGTCGTCCTGCTGTGGACCAGCTGAAAGTAGTTTGTTTTTGCTCACTTACAGAAAATGGACTTGTATAGTTCTTTTCTACTCTACCCAAGCACTCAAAGCGCTTTATACATGCACCCATCCACACACACTGTCTTCCACACCTAAGTGCTTTCGATCCAGCATTCACACTCTGATGAGAGTTTTTAAGGCCACGGAGAGCAACTCAGGGTTCAGTATCTTGCCCAAGGATACTTTTGGCATGCAGGCTGGACGAACCAGGGATCGACCCACAAATCTCCAATCAATAGATGACCACCTCTACCGTGTGTCAGCTTGGTGCATGGATAAGATGACGCTGTTATACTTTATGATGTGTCTCGTTACTTTAGAAACTTTTAGCACTGTCTGTATGACAGGTTCTCTGTTCTTCAGTTTGTGCTGTGTTGCTATAAACCAACTGAAAGCTGAGACTCAAATCTCTCAGGTTGTTTTAAATTGCGATGCAACAGAGCGCCCGGAGAGTGAGAAAAATGTGCAACTGCCCAAATTGTTACTGTCTGGACTGTATATCATCATTTTATCCCCGTTCAGGCTCAAAATGCCGGTTGTGGATCGGAGGTGGACATTGTTTAGTTCAACTGTCATTTACGCTGTCACAGCTTTTTGTGAGATTAGACCTTTACCACAGGCCTCGCTGAGAAAGTGAGAACAGCTTTTTGACACTCCAGTGGTTTTAATATTGTTGTCTTCAGGCCTGCTGGGCGTGTGTGAGCTCCGTCGAAGTCGTGTATGTGTGTATTCTGGTTTTGACAGCTGTGTCATCGCTTCGATGTCGGAGCAGGTGTTGGCGGCCAAGTGCTGCGCTTGACTGCTGCGCATCTGAATCAACAGAGGCAGTCAGTTCGCGCCGCACCAAGAGGTTCTTTGTGAGCGTCTCTTCAAAAACGCCCTCTGTTATTTCGGTATGTAGAATAGTTAACTATTTCCACAATGTCAGCTGTCAAATCACCTCCTGTATAACAGGCTGCTCACTGGACACAGTGTGTCAGAGCACCTGTGAACTGTCAGTCACACCAGCAGAGGCTTTGGTGAGGTATTGTCAGCTGACAGTTGAAAGATTGTTTTGGGTTTTTTCTTTTTAACTGAAGTGCTGAGCCAGAAGATGATCAAGCAGCCATCTGGAGTTCCTTCAGTAAACTAAAGTTAATGTATTAAGGTGAGGCAAAAACCTGTTCCAAACTACCTGAAAGAAGTAGTCCCATAACACGTTTAAGTCTTTATCTGCAGGGAATGTGTCACTTGGGCACTTTGCAAATGTATCAACAGTTCAGGCTGGTGGTGATGTGATGGTGTGGGGGATATTTTCTTAGCCCTTAGAACCAGCTGAGCATCATTTAAACACCACAGCACCTTGTTCAAACTACACCATGAAGAATTAAGGCAAAAATTTTGAGCAGTTGCTAATTTGTAACAAACATTCCAAAAAATGACAATATAACAGAAGATTATTCTTAACTGGATAAGAGCCAAGGTGATAACTGTTATTAAAAATGTAATTTGTCTGCAGTCTCTCTCTCTGTCTCTCGCTCTCTCTCTCTCTCTGTAACAATAAAACTAAACCGGAGTAGCATTTAGCTTTTATTTTGTAAACGAACACTTAAAGTGACTTATTGGTTATACGCCGTCATATCTGATTGACACTGGCACTCCTGAAGAATGCTGAATTTAGCTCTAATCCTGACTTTAACCTTTGCCCCTTTAATACACTGGTACTTACAGTAGGTAGGGAACATGAGCAAAACAAGCTGCCGCAGCAGTCAGACTCTAACTCAGAGCCATTTAATGTTTGCTTCAAACATTCATTTGGGCATTTTAATTGAGTTTTTCTTTTGTTCCTCTGGGTTTCTTCTGTTTTTGTGTATTTTGTCTTTCTTCCATGAAATTCATGCTTGTATTTCAACATCTCCTACAAAAACTAAAATGTGCTTGATTGTTTTTTCACTTTTCCTGTACTACCAGAATATTTTGCAAACTGTTTTACAGAAAATCTGGGAGAAGCGTTCTGCCTCGTGTGCAGTTCTGGTGACTTGAGGTGCGAGCTGATTTTACCAACAGAGGGCAGCAGCAATCTAAACACGTGCTAGAAATTGTGTCATTTGGCACCTATCAACATAATCACAGACTCGATGGGAATTAAATTAGCACAAATGACAAAAGCCGTGTCAGAAATGTATGCTTGTGTCAGATGATGATGAAAGTAAATGGTTAAAAAAGAAATGCAGGATGGAGACACTTGGATTGTTTTGTTCATTTGCAGGTCTGCACAGATGTTTTGTTTTATACCACCACTAAAAAATAGTATTTAGTCTGATCAGCCTTCATCACTTCATCAGTGGTGCTGAGTTTATGGCTTTGTGGGGCAACTTTATGATCCCGTTGTCTTCTTGCCTGCTGAAGACGGCTCTTTATGACTCTGATGTTCTGAGCGGTGCAGCACGTTGAATACAAATATTTACATCTGTAGGGCCTAAAACTGAAATCGCTGTGCTGCATGTGTAAAACACTTGAAAGCACGTGGAGGACGAGCTTCGATTTAGGTGGTGCAACTACACCCTTAAACAGCAGAGGCCTCTCAGTGACTCCCAAACCTATAAATGAGAAGATCCTCAGAAAATCTGAGTTTTACTGAAAACATTCATGGCACTGAAAACGAAATCTGGGTCTAATCTGCACTTGCTGTTTTAAGACGAGTTGTGTGTGTGTGTGTGTGTGTGTGTGTGTGTGTGTGTGTGTGTGTGTGTGTGTGTGTGTGTGTGTGTGTGTGTGTGTGTGTGTGTGTGTGTGTGTGTGTGTGTGTGG
>VURO01013190.1:21584-32827 GCA_015108175.1 Pelvicachromis taeniatus
TTCCTCTCCCCCCCCCCCTCTTCTTTTTCTTTTTTTTTTTTTTTCTCCCCCCCCCCCCCCCCCCCCCCCCCTCCCTGTTGTGTCTTTCCTTTGCCTGTCGAATGCCAATATGTTGGTAGGGGTAAATGCAAGAAAGGGATGACACACAGGCAAACCATGTAACCATGGCAACGCATGCAGCTTGTCAAAGTGTCGCCCTCACCAGTGTCGCCCTCTCCAGTGTTGGATCGCTTCAATAACTGCTTCCCTCTCAGTGCTTTTCCCTCCTTCTTCCAAACCCTTTCTTCCCTCTGTTTCTCTGCCCTGCTCCCTTGTTCGTGCACGTCAACAGCCTGTCCAAGGGAGGGGGGGAAAGGGAAATAAATCAGGCCCTCCTTCTTGCCAACACTCATTCATCTCAGTGTGCCTCATCTTGGTAATTGATAACCCTAATTGGCTACAAGAGCCAATCCTCCACCTTCTTGTATCCTCTGCAGACAGTCTCCCCTGTGTGACGCTCTTCCTAAATAAGGTCATACCATGGAGGGAGAAGTATCTGTGCAGCATGACAGCTCAGTGTCAACACTTGGTTTGTGTAAATGTGCACAGCCATATACAGCGTGCCTTTGCACTTCTGCTGTATGTGTAGGGTAGTGATGTGCTGACATATGGAGGCTGACAGTAATCAGACGTCCCCAGTGTGGCTCTCTGTTCCCCCTGTCAGCCCGGGCTGAGCCGGGAGCACATTAGAATCTGATCTATCTCTCCTCTGTGGCAAGAGGATGCAGAGCACTGGAGTGTGTCACAGCCTTCTTATAGGAAAGAGAAGTGGAGGACTCACTGCCAGACCGCTGGGTTAGCCAGACATACACAAACAGCACTGAGACATTTTTATTCTTTGTGCATTTTTGCTTTCAGTCCCGTCTCCTCTCTGGCGCGCTCCCATTCATCTCCCCCCTCTTGTTTCATACCTTCTCGTCCTTCAACTTTAATCTCGGCATTTTCCATTTTCTTTCATTTCATCAACTTGCCAACCACCCACCTACCTCTTCCATTTTTTACCTCTTGCCTCCTTGCTGTCACCCCCCTATATCCCTCACATATGATCTTGGTACACAACACATCAACACTGAAGATAACTGCGCCACTGCGCTCAGTTCTCCTCAAGGGAAGAACGGGGCCATGTTTTAACAAACATCCGTGGTACACAGAGTTAAGGAGATTACCTAAAAATAGGCAGGGGGGCCATATCTTTCCTTATTTGGTTTATTTTTGGCCACAAATTTGGTGATATGTTCATTTCAGGCGGCCATGGGAGTGCTGGCTATCACATTCAGCAGTCAAGATGTGATGTCTAAACAGCCATCAGTCAAACATAAATGTAAGTTTATGTGAGTACAAACACTTTGGATAAGATTTTTTTTCCTGGTCATAAGAGTTATTTAGTGGTTGTAGAGTGTTAACAATATCCTTTCACTACATTACGTAGCAGTAGAAAACACTCATTTTATTTAAATCATTAAACAGGAGTTCCTGTTTTCACTACGCTCTCCAAGGTGACTAAACATCGTGTCCAGGGAGCGAAAAAACTGAGATGTACACTCTCACACCAATGCATTCACTGATTCATGTTCTTTGCTCCTTCGTTGAGCAGTAAAGCCTTTTAGCTTTGAGCCTCCTGCAGTAGAGACCGACACAGTGTCGGTGCAGATCACGTCCAGACTAAGGCAGCTTTTAGATCAGATCCTTCTCGTGGACTTGTGACACGAACATCGATGATCCAGCATGACTGACTACACCCTGACGCAACATCTGAAAAGCTCACCTCATCCCGCCCCCCTTCCTGGGGCAACAAAAGGCCGTCGGTATGCTCTCCAGAACCTAATGAGGCACTGTTAGCATTCAGGAAACAGTCAAACGAGAAGCAGCAAGGACTCTTCCCATGCGGTCTCTTTGTGCTGCTTCGGTTTGTCCTCGGGCACACTCTCATAAACACAGACGCACTAAGGAGAGCGGGCATGAGAAATTAACGCTCCATCGCTCCAAAGTAGAGAAGAAAATGCAGTCGTGCTGTATGTTATGCTGGGGAAAAGAAACAGGGGGGACCCACATTACATAAACCCAAGCGTAGACACACACCCTATACTTTACAAGCCATTTTTAACCTGGTGCTATTTCAAACAAATGCACTCAGACGATTTTATGACATTCTCTTGCTTAAATCAATTACAAGGAGCAGCTCTGGCACACAGACATCAGCAGTAATAACCCACGGGGCTGTGGGTCTTTATGAGTGGCGATTATAAAAAACCACACTGACTGCGAGTCGCAAATGTGGCCAAAACCAAACTCGTGCAGTCAAAGGAGGCACCCACACAGGAATAAAGACTGAAAAGTCGGTCAGGATTTTTTTAAATTTTTTTTTTGGTTTTCATGTTTTTAGGAAAACGCCTAGAATGACAAACTCGCTCGTCTCTTGTTGCTGCTTAACAGCCCAACATGTTGGGTTTCAGTGGATTTGCTCCTTTTATGAGGTTTAATGTGTCTTTTTGCTAAAGCAGGTCTTTTAACGACATAGAGGCATCAGCTTAATGAAATCTGGTGTCAAACCCTGAAGAGAAACTGTGTGTGTGTGTGTGTGTGTGTGTGTGTGTGTGTGTGTGTGTGTGTGTGTGTGTGTGTGTGTGTGTGTGTGTGTGTGTAAATACTGGTAAACCCCAGCTGTCTATTACTTGATGCGTTCTCCCAGAGGGCAGACTGACACCTGCTTATTAAAAATTAAGAATGCATGATACTGCATTGTAGCGGCTGCCTTGCAGTTTTTACTCCAAGGGTTTTGTTTTGTGTTTTTATTTATTTTCAGCTGGACCCAGAGAACACCGGTTTCATTGCAGTGGAGAACTTTACCAGTTTGGTGGAGCACCATGAGCTGCAGCTGGACCCATCCAAGCTGGACATGCTGTTAGCCCTCGTCCAGAGCAATGAAGAAGGGCAGGTGTGCTACCAGGAGCTCATCGAGCTGGTGAGTGGAAACCACGAGCACGCGTGCACCGGCGCAAATAGTGATCCGGAGGGGGGGGAGTTGCTTTGTATCCCGCTGTGCACAGCAACACGCACACAAACATCCCACCTTTTTTTTCTTTCTTCTCCTTTTGTTGGATTTCAGAAAGGTTACAGAATTGATTCAGACAGAGCCGGCGAGCTCTGCAGTGGCGAAAATTGACTCGACCATTTAGGTCGTTGTCCTCCAAAAGAAGGATCAATCTTTCCAGTTAATGTGTCGGTAAATCCAGACACTTAACCTCACAAGCCGGCAACAGCAAGTGCGGGAAACACCCACACCAAGCTGGCAGAGCACAGTGTTGAAGCAATAGACTCTGTTTATTATAACACATATATACTGAAACACACTAATACTGTAAGGAGAGTAACATATTAAACGCAATATGGCTGAATAGTGTTGTTTTTCTAATATTCCAGACACATCTCGTGGCTTAATTTGAACTGTTTTCTAATGTTTGACTCCCTGACGAGTGATTATGTGCCAGAATGTGTTCTATAAGCTGATGTGAGGACAGTCTGTGTGCCGCCACCTCTCAACCAGGGCCATAGATGACTTAATGTGAGGCATGCCTTCCTTTTTATTCATTCCCTGCTCTCCTGGTTGCAGTTACAAATTCATGTTGAGGTTTATATCTGAAAGCCTGAGTCTCTCCAAGCCCACAGATGAGCACCTGCCTTTGGCTCCTGGTGCTGTAGGGTGTAAGCACAGTGATTAATTTGACGCAGTGCAATTCCTGGGATATTTTCTCATCCTTAAGCTAATTTTCCCCCGCTCCTGCTTTCTTTTTCTGTTTATCTCTTTTTCTGTGTGTGTTTCTCTGCGCATGCTTGTGTGCTTGCGTGTTGTGCACCCTATGATTTGTAACGAAGGCCACATGAGGCCGTTCATTTTGGAGCTGGTTCCATTTCTGAGGTCTGTGCCACTACAGACTGTAGAGGTGCTGCTCCCACAGAACAGCCTCTCCTAGAATTGTACATCTCTCTTTCACCACCATTGTTGAAGTGTGGGTTGTTTTTTTTTGTTGTTTTTTCCCCATCCTTCTCGTCTCGTTGCATCTCATCTGAATCCTCCCCTTCTCAGTCCGTGCAATATCGTCTCCCCTTCATTAAGAACCTGTCTCCTTGAGCCCTGAGATCTCATTTCCTTTTCTTTCAATCCCTTCTTCTCTTTTTCTTGTGAGCATATGTTTTGCGGAGGAAAGAAGGAAAAAAAAAAAACCCAGCCTCGCCTCCAACATCATCAGGGAGACACTTTTAAAATTGCCCATCAGCCAAATGCAAATTGCCTTCGATTAGCCCGGCATTGGTAGTAGTTGGCAGTAATCTGAGGTAATTTGAGAGGGCCCATGTCTCACACAGATATCGACCCCCAGGTCTGTTTTTTTAAGGATCCGTCTGATTCGCACATGTGAACGCATACCGAACAATACCCACGTTGTTGTGCACAATTTGCATATATGCAAACATTTTCAAGAAGTTTATGAGTAATTGATGCAGCCTCCCACTTCCTCGCTGTCTGTCTCACTGCCTCCCCTCTCCCTGATGTGTACACAAACACACACACAGAGACACACACAGACAGTCTCTAATGCAGGCAGACTCTCATTCATACACATGAGCCCTGTGTGTGCAGATTTGCTGAGTAATTTAGAGGATATTTGAATGTTGATGCGAATCTGGCCTCTCATCGTGCGGCACGTGACGCATGAGCGCTGCAGACAGAGTGCAGCACGTAGTATGACATTTTCATCCGGATCATGAGCGAATACCTTGGGCCTTCTTTCCCCCTCCTCACTCTGCGCTGCTCTCACCTCATTGGTTTCTTCACTCTCTTAAGATTGAATTTAGTCCAGTTCTCTCTTCCCTTATTTATTTATTTTGCTTGTTTCTTTTCACGTAACTGTATCTGAAGCAGATTTGTAAGTGATACTCCACAGTCTATAACAGATGACATTCGTGTTGTCATTTGGAAGATTCGGTGCTGCTACAGTGTTATAGCCGCTGCCTGAAGTCTGGTGTCTGTATTGATTTTGTGGTCTGGCCTCTGTGGAAAATGTAACACCCCTGCACATTATTAAAATGGACATAGCAAGATGCATTGTGTGTCTGTGTCTGTGTGTGTATATTCTCAATCTGTGCCTTTCAGCTCACAAGCTGGTGAGATTTCTCCCTGTTGTGTCTCTTAGCGGCTGTGTTCAACATTTCTCTTTTTTTTCCCGATTTGTTGTTCTACATTCGCTCCGTGAGTTTTGCAGCCGTGAATTCACACTGCCTCTCTCGACCTCAGTGGGTGTAAATGTGTTTTGAATCA
The DNA here is from genome assembly GCA_015108175.1 of Pelvicachromis taeniatus. NCBI lineage: Eukaryota > Metazoa > Chordata > Actinopteri > Cichliformes > Cichlidae > Pelvicachromis > Pelvicachromis taeniatus. The sequence continues at coordinate 26,938 of VURO01013190.1, forward strand.
CACCGTTAGGCAACAGCTTCTCTGGTGTCTGCGCAAGAGCGTGCGCACTCGCACAAGTACAAGACTGCCTCGCGCGTCGTTCACGTTCGAGTCATCTTTCATGCAGGGCGATCCGAGCCAGAGAACTCCATCAGTTCAGCCAGAGGGGTGAATAAGTAACGCTCTGCTAAAACCTCTCTTGGGGAACTGTGCATACACTCACGCACGCCTGCACACACACACACACACTCGTACATATACGATAGACTAGTGGTCTGTGTCTGACTGCTAATCAGTGCAGAAGGAAACCAACAGACATTTTCAAGCTGCTACACAGTAAAACGCAGACATTTTATCAATCAGAAGGCTAAAAGACACCTGAGGTTTCAAAGGTCATGCATTAGGGGTTTGGAGGGGATGAAAGTGTGAAAGATGAGCAGGGGTTTTAGAACTCAGGGAAAATACAGTGCCTGGCCAAAAGAAAAGTCGCCACCTGGATTTAACAAAGCAAATAGGTACCAGCCTCCTATTGGACAATCACTGCATGGGCGATTATCTTTCAACTGGCGACAACTTATTTAACCCCAACACGTGCCATGAGATACTTCTCATGTCATAAAGAACCATGTGGAAAGACACGTCTTGTGGTCGTGGAAAAGATGTTAGTGTGTTTGAGAAAGGTCAAATCATTGCCATGCATCACGCAGAGAAAACATCTAAGGAGATTGCAGAAACTACTAAAATTGGGTTAAGAAAAGTGGAAGGATAGTGGGGACCCATCATCTTCGAGGAAGAAATGTGGCCGGAAAAAAATCCTGGATGATCGTGATCGGCGATCATTTAAAACGTTTGGTGAAATCAAATAAAAGGAAAACAACAGTAGAACTCAGGGCTTTGTTTAATAGTGACAGTAAGAGCATTTCCATAGGCACAATGCGAAGGGATCTCAAGGGATTGGGACTGAACGGCTGTGTAGCCGTAAGAAAACCACTAATCAGTGAGGCAAACCGGAAAAAAGGCTTCAATTTGCTAGGGAGCATAAAGATTGGACTCTGGAGCAATGAAGAAGGTCATGTGGTCTGATGAGTCCAGATTTACCCCGTTCCAGAGTGATGGGTGCATCAGGGTAAGAAGAGAGGCAGATGAAGTGATGCACCCATCATGCCTAGTGCCTGCTGTACAAGCCTGTGGGGGCAGTGCTATGATCTGGGGTTGCTGCAGTTGGTCAGGTCTAGGTTCAGCAACAGTATGTGCTCCAAGAATGAGGTCAGCTGACTACGTGACTAAACTGAATGACCAGGTTATTTCATCATTGGGATTTCTCTTCCCTGATGGCATGGGCATATTTAAAGATGAGTGGATCTCTGAGCACGAGACATCATTTTCACACATGGATTGGTCACCACAGAGTCCAGACCGTAACCCGGTTGAGAATCTTTGGGATGTGCTGGAGAAGGCTTTGCGCAGCGGTCAGACTCTACCATCATCAATGCAAGTTCTTGGTGAAAAGTTTATGCAACACTGGATGGAAATAAATCTTGTGACCATGGTAGCAACTTTTTTTTGGTCATGCAGTGTTGAGTTCACTGGGAATTCTGATGTATTCTTATCCTATGTTTAATTTCACCTCTTGAGCCCTCTGATGCTATCATGTTCCAGCTGTGTAGCTGAAGAAGCATGTCACCGCTCTCCTTCGGGTGGCAATTTGGCTAATGTTCGAAAGAGACACAAAATGGCAGCCATGGTTAATTACATGGGTGAAGTGTGTGTTTCAGAGATTATAGCAGGGTTTTCTCTGTGTTCAGTTTGAAGGATTTTTAGGACTTCGCCTTTTCCTCTATCATTTTTATCCTTTTGCCCAGATGTTGCACTAATATTCTCCGGTCCCTCAGGAGGTGATGTTGGGGAAACACTTAGAAAATTTGAATAAATATTAAATGTCTTAAACTGAGTGTTTGAGATCCAAAAGTCTAGTTAAAGTTTGATTCTGGAAGTAGGCGGTTACAGCGTTTTTAAAGTTTCCAAGGCCTCCCAAGTTACAGTGCTCACAGCTCCCTCCTGGGACACAGATGCTACCTATGAGCATCCCACTGCAGGCTTTGTGTTGTGGATGGGTTCCCAACTAAAAATAATGCACTTTGCCTAAGTGTCCTGGAGAAAAGGCTTTTTTTTCTTTTTGGAGTTTTAGCACCGCAAGTATTAAGCCATGAAGGAGGGTTGTGGCCGCAAACTGCTGAGAGGGAAAGAGGAAAAAAAGAAAAAAGGTGGACTCTGATTTTTAAAAAGGATTTGAGTAAGAAAGAACCTGAGTATCTGGGTCAGAGTAGAATCAGCGAGGCTGAGATCCGCAGTGATTTAAAGGCTGCTGCGAGAGAGCACGACAGAGTGAGATAGAGTAAAGGAGAAGGGTGCTTTTGGCCCTTTGAATGACTCCCAAATTACATGTTAAATGCAAACAGTGACACTGTTAGCCTGGTGATGGTGAATCTGCAGCACGGTTAACTGGCACAGCCTTCGATTATTTCAGCATTGATAACTGATTTATCGCGGGAGGGAGGAAGGAAAGTGGGCAAAGTCAGAGTCATTTATGGATTGTTTTGCAGCTGCAATGCAGACATCTGGATGGCCTTTAAGACGCCTTTTCCCCCAAAATTGTTATTGCTAATTAGTATTGAGCTGCATGGTATTGACCATGTGGTGTGACTAATTAATCCATCAAGTACAATTGACTATAGCTGAGAGCAGCACGTACAGTAGGCAACCTGCAGCCACCATGAGGCACACACTGCTGTCAGTCTGCTCGAATCAGCCATCCCTAAAGGGGAATACTGCTTTTATATGTGTTTGTGCTCTTTGCCTCACCATCACGTATTTCCCAGCAGACTGTGCCCCATCAGGGAACTGATGCACACCTCAGAGATTTTCCCTTACAGCACTATACTGATGCCATGTGAATTTATTTTTTCCTCCCTGTGCACTTTGCTTTGTCACTCCGCAAGTTTCGACTTTTGACGTGTGTGTGTGTGTGTGTTATTGTCTGGTTGCCGTCTCTCTCCTGACGTCGCATCAAAAGGCTGCTAATGCTCACTTTAGTGTCGGCAGTCCTGCATGTCAGAGAAGGTGAAGCAGACTGACAGCCACGCTTAACCGTGCCTTCGGGGAACAAATTTTCACTCAAGCAATATGAATGGGAGAGAATACAGTAGCAATGCAGAGAGAGGCAGTAGGTGCTGTCACTGAGCCAGATTAAATAAGTTGAGATCTTGTTTTGGAAAAGAAGCCAGTCCCATTTTCTTTGTTGAAACTGTACATTTAGTGATATTAACACATCTCACCTTTCGCTGTCCACTGGTAGCCTCAGAAAAATCTGTTAATCAAACTCACACAGACAGGCATCTGATCTCCCCGTCTTATGTTTCCCATCTCTGCCTTCTAATGTCCCCATGCTCCTTTTGCTCCGCTTCCACTTCCTGCCTCAAGTATTGTATAATTGCATTTTCCAGGCCTGATTTCCATACTAAATATGCAACCCTCCGTCTGTGGGAGAGCCAGCAGCCCAGCTCGACATCGTTCTGGTTATCACTTTGCAACAGGCCCTTACACCCTCGTCCTACAACCACCAGTATCATAATTACCCACAGTTAGGATAGTTACCACATCCTGCTCTGCTAGCTTCCAAATGGGATTAGCACTTTTTTTTTTAACCCCCCGATTTTTGCCTGAGCGATTTCTTGAAGAGGAGGAAAGAAACAGTCGCCACTATTTGCAGTTCTTCATTATTTGTTCATCTACATTTACAGATTTTGTCTTCTAGCATGCTTAGCTCATTAGCTTTTATAGATATTGACCCACAATTTCATTCACTGTGGCTCCTGCTGTGTCTACGTATAATAAGTGTACAAGCAGCAGGGCCTGGCTAATGAATTACTGATGGTGTACCTTTAATAGTCGGTTGTACTTCCTGCAGGCTCCCTGAAGAGGTTCTACTACACTTCACATGAGCCTGCAGCATTTGTCTAAAGTCGCTGTTACTGAAACCCATACATACAGAAAGGTTTTCTGTTGTAGCTTCATTCTTACTCTATCTAGAAACTCGTTTCGTCACACATTATTTGATTTAAGGATAATTGTTTAGTCTGCCAGCTCACTTCATATGTTTTAGCTACACCAGAGATTTCCGCCATCATCAAAGCTGTGACTCATGCGTGCTCATTTTCTGTTAGGAAATGCAGATATTGAATCTAAAGTGCCCCTGCTGTGGGTAGCGGTCAGACAGTATTTTCAGTGGTAACTCTGGCGGAAAAGAATGTGTTTTTATGCTGGCAGTTCTCTCCTTCGGCTGTCAAAATCGTGGCATTAGGATAGTTTTCATCCTAAGCCTCTATTAAAGAACTTATCAAGAGCTGGTCCTGTCAGCCTGCAAGCTTCTGCACAGGCCCCGCTCACTAAGCAAACCTGGAGTCCATGATTAAAATGAAGACACGCGAATACACACACACAAGTACAAACACCTCCTTTCTTTCCATGCAGTAGTTCCTTTCAACTAAGATTTTCTTTTCAAGGGCGGACACACTTCAACAACATATTATCACAATGCCTGAGCAATAATCGATCCAGCCAGCAGTCATGCTTACATTTGTCTAAATAAAAAAAAAGGACACTTACTCAATTGATACGTTTCTTATCCCTTTTTTAAAATCTTTTGTGTGGTGAAAAGCAGTCGCATGTTTTTAGATATGTAACATAGATTTTGTAGGAGGAAAATTCATTCTTGCAAATTCATTAAGCACTAAATACCTCTCAACTTCTGCTTTTATCAGAGTAAGATCAAAAGCTAGTCAACATAACATAAACCGTGCAGTTTCTGAAAGAAGCGTTGTAGTTAAATTAAGTGCCGGCAGAGAGATTTGCCGTCATTAAACTGTTGTTTTACAGCGTACCTAATGTAATCTGCAACATTTTGTCATTGTAAAAATATTACTGCACTGTGCTGTATGGAATAAAAGCTTCACAATATAATGCTGGTTGCCAGTACAGTGACATTATACTCCGTCATGCTGGCCTTACGAACAAAACTCGAACAATGTTCTTGGACGCACGAACAATGTTGAAACACAAAATAAAAATGAGCAAATTATTTGGATTCAATCAGTGAATGTGTACAGTAATTCATTGCAACAGTAATTCACTATCAAAGGAACAGTAAGTCGTTTTTTTGTTTAATTAATAGAAAAAATAATGTTCTCATAAGTATACCTTGATTAATTGCATGCTATTACGTCTTCTAACAAATCGATGCTTTCTGATAAACTATAAATAAATAGGAGTGGGTACCTGTTTGTGGAAGCTGTCCTGTTTCCCCACCATTTGAATATACAGGCCAAGATGGACCTCATCGTTTCGCCTAATCATCTGTATGTATGTGGCTAGAGACTAACCATATACATAGTGTACCATAAGTGGAGCAGAAGAGACCTTGTAGGCATTCGTGTGCTCTAGAGGCAAATTTTAATTTATGTACCTTCAGACTCAAGATATAAACCATCCTGCCTGTGCTTTATCATCTGCTCTTCACTAAAGAAGTGAAAACCTGATTTTAAAAAAACAGATGAACCAATCAGCATCAGGATAAAATATCCTCCTCATTTCTGCTTCCTCACAAGCTTCATCTCCCTAACTAAAGTCAGCGCTCTAAAACAGGAAAACATGCGTAAACATGCTCATATTTAGACATGATATTGTCACGATTGCTTATTGTCAGCAGATTTCCAGACAGCTGATAAGAAGTCAGCTAAACAATAGGAGCAGCTGTTGATGGTATAACATTATCCCAGCTAATGTTATGCTAGTGTCCTAAAAATGATACTTTCACTGATTGCATTCTCACATTGTGTGAGAGCTTTGGGGCTTT
>VURO01013190.1:32847-43028 GCA_015108175.1 Pelvicachromis taeniatus
GGAAAAATTTTTTTTTGGGGGGGTTTTTTTTTTTTTGTAAAAGTTTTTTTTTTTTTTTTTTTTTTTTTTTGCCAATTTCCAAGTCCAACAATTTTAGATCTGCTTCTAAGAAAATTTTGGTAGAATCAGCTAACAGCAGCTAACACGGGCTAACAGCAGCTAATAGCAGCGCTCACCAATAGGAAAGTTCATAGTATCATCTGCAACTCACCTCAGTATTGCCTTCACTGAACAGAATTTACAATATTCACTAATAATAATGCATTCCTTTAAAAATATCTGGTCTTTTTACAGTGTTGTGTACTTTTTCTTTTTACCAAATCTCTTCTTTACCAGTGTCTTGGTAGCCGGCGATCGGTCCGACAGGACCTCCGCTCCTAGTCGCCGCCCAACTCACAATGCACCCGATCCCCACAGCGCCTCCTGCAGGTGGTGGGCCTGCAGGAAGATTGGCCCATGTCCCTTTATTGGGCTGTGCCCGGCCGGGCCCTGAGGACTAAGGCCCGGCCACCAGATGCTCACCCTCGGGCACCCTCCCCTGGGCCAGGGCGGGGCCCCGGTAACTTTATCCCGGGCAGGGTGAACTGTTCCCTCAATGGTCTTCTCATAGGCACTGTTTGTCTATCATTTCTGACATACAGCCATGACTGGCTGTCGAAGTGACAAACTGATAAACTCAATATTTATAACTCTACTTTGTCCTGCGTAAGCCATTACACCTAGTCTAAGTTTGCAAAAACATTAATTGAACACACAGAATTCGTCTATAAATGAAGAGTAATGTAATGCAAGAAGTTCAAGAAAACTATAGTGTCCCTTGCCTTGGTGAAAGCAGAAGTTTATGACTGTTAGTTTGTTCTGATACAGGGTGATTAGTCACACTGATGAGCTTCTCTCAGATTATGTGAGAACAAACCCTCCTTTCCTTGTGTTTGATCCACTTAGTGTTTGGAAAGTTATGGATTTAATTGCTGAAATTAGACCAGCAGGCGAGATGAGATCTGTTTATTCTGGCAAGGTGTTCTCCAGCTGTTGACAGTAATGCTTCTAAAATTCTCTAAGATTTGCACACACACAAAAAAAAAACATGATATCATCATATAGCTAAAAACATAAATCAAAAGCAGGAAATGAATACAGAATGCAAGGTGCTGATTCCTTAAAAGTCTTTCATCATTTCTGAATGCAATAATTCAGCAGAATTTTGGATAATAAGCTTTTGTGTACTCTTGTTGAAAGGCAGATACCGCTTTCATGCCAGTCTTGCAGCTCATTTAGCTTACTTAGCATAATGACTGGAAATCAAAAAAGCCTAGTTACATCCAAAAATAACAAATTCCCAACCTGTTATGACTCATCTTGTTGGAACTGTACTAAAACTGAACTTTAAAAAAGACAAGTTGGCCTTTTCTGCTGGTCTGTGTATAAAATTTACCAATACAGCTTGGTGGAGAAAAGAAACTGGCTGCCTGACAACCACATGTTTATGTCAAGATTTCAGGAAGTTGCATGAGATGTGGAGTGTTGTATAGTAAGCTCTAAAGGTGCTGGTACACAGACTTGTTCCCTTTGGACAAACCCAGGTTTAGTCTTTCCCTGTTTTCCTGTAGAGGCCTTTTTATATTTAACCATAGACTGTATATGAAAGATGGATGTAGCCTCTGAGCCTGAAAACTGAAGCATGTTCACTTATTCTGTCAAACTGCCAGCAGTTGGTTGACTTCTCCACATGCAAAAAGAAATCAATCTATACAAGTATAAAGATAACCTGCTAAATTGGATCTGTTCCCTATGAAAATACTGTCCTGATGACTTCATGGACTAGTTTAAAGTCTTATTCAATACAACATAGTTTTGAAAGTTACGCCCCATTTTGAGTCACAAAGTGGGATAAAGCAGAGTTTAGTATGAGCGTACAGTCCAGTCTGCTTTCAGAACAGCAGGACAACAGCAATGGACACATTCAATTCAACAGGACTTTGCCAGTCAGCTGTGGCTATATCCATCATTTATATACAGTCTGTGTATTTAGTGTACAGGTGAGAGAGTGTTATTGAGCTTCTTATCTGGTGTTTTTCCCCCTGAAATCAAACAAAATAAACTGAATAAAAACCTTCACATGATCATTAAAATGTCACAATTAAACTGTAAACAGATGTTTTAGATGCTATCAGTCTAAATTAACATTCAAGCATTTACCAACTAGATGTTGCACACACTGAATTTATGCATGTTTTTTAAATTATTCTTGTCCTTAGATGAGCAGCAAACGCTCCAGCAGTTTCCGACGAGCCATCGCCAATGGCCGGCGCACACTGCAGAGGGAGATCCTTCTGGACGAGACGGGGTTGGGTCTTTACAAACGTTTCGTCCGTTATGTGGCCTACGAGATCTTGCCCTGCGAGACGGACCGTCGCTGGTATTTCCACCAAAACCGCCTGTGTCCACCGCCCGTCTTCATCGCCATTGTCACCATCGTCCAGGTTAGTGGACGACATTATCAGCTGGTTTCAGAGTGTTATAAAGTGATGGAGGTAATTCTCCTGATTTATCCACAGTGATTTGGGTATTCCCAGGACTTTTGGCCTCCAACATTTTATTTAAGATCCACAAAGTCGGCATCCAATCCCCTAAATGTGACTTCACACTGTTCTGTTAGCTCAGTTGTTCGCCTTAGACGGCCTGAAAAGATTTTCTGCCTTTGATCACGCACTTTTACTGTGAGCTTGATATGAGCTGGTAACCCATTTGGGAGTCGGAGGCTTAGTGGGTGCATTTAATGTCATTCCTCCAAGCCGAAACCTTGAGCCAGCCTGCATGTGGGATTTTTGTTTTTTTTCTTTCAAACACTGGTCTTGGAACATGGAAACCAGGTCAGCACGCACCCTGGCCACCACCACAGTGGCTTTAATTGACCTATTATGTTAATTTTGAAAAAAGAAAACCACTAGCACAGACGCCCTCAGAGACCGCAGCTGAATGGTTGCAGATTAAGCGGCGGAAATAACCTACAGCTTCTTAACAAAACTTCGTCATTTTCCCTTAATTCTTCGGGAAAGAAAGCTAAGTGCTCTTATAATGCCTCCAAATGGCACTGAATGGTCTGTAATGACAATGAGAATGTGATAATAACAGTTTGCATTCATTTTAATTCACAGAAACAATGAGTCATTATTTTATGAAAAGAAATTAATGGAATTGAACCAGATGTGCCTTTTTTTTTTTTCTTCTTTGGGCAGTAATTGTCTGCAAGACTGTAATAGGCATCAGTTGAAGAATACAAAGAAGAAGAGAACCTCATGCGCTGTTCATAAAGCACAATGGGTTTTGTTTTGCGGGGCACTTTTCACCTTCTTTACCAGCAGTGTGCAGAGAGTGCGTGTACTCGGCTCAGATTGACACTTTGGTGTCATCTTTGTGTCTGTGTTGCAGATTATTGTCTTCATGTGCTACGGCATCATGCTAAACAAGTGGGTCCTGCAGACCTATCAACCTGACTTCATGAAGAGCCCCTTGGTCTACCACCCCGGCCACCGTGCACAAGTGTGGCGTTTCTTCAGCTACATGTTCATGCACGTCGGGTAAGCATTTGACTCCTGCGGTACTGGCTTAGAGAAAATTCAGATTAGTTGCTTCTGATGACAAACACAGTTTTAATCTTACTTTCATTGTGTGCTCTGTCCTCAGTTTGGAGCAGCTGGGATTCAACGCTTTATTACAGCTGATGATCGGCGTTCCCTTAGAAATGGTCCATGGCATCCTACGAATAAGTCTGCTTTACATGGCAGGAGTGCTGGCCGGTGAGTTTTTCATTAAGTGTTTTATTGTAAGTAAAGCAAGCAGTGTGCAGCAGCATTATTCAGGTTTCTCACATGGTGTCATACACAAATTGCTTAAGAGAGCTATATTGGACAAACTATTCACTATTGAAGGTGTACGTGCTTGCTTTTTCACTCACGGTTGTCACGATTTATATCATTTATTCTTAATGTTTAGGAGGTTTAACACTCGCTCACATCGCAATGATTAAACATGCCTTGATTATTGTAATTCATTATTTCTCTGCCTGAGCAAATCTTCCCTAGATCACTTATAAATGATCCCCAGTGTGGTTCAGAATGTCACCAGGTCCTCTTAAAGGTCCCACGTGACACAGATTGTGTCTTCCTTTCACTGGCTTCATGTAAAGTTCACGGTTCAATCACTTGCAGAGCACTTCGTGATCAATATGCCTCCATTTATCAGTGAGCTAGTGCAATCACACAAAACATCTGAATCTTTGTGGGCAGCTGATCAACGCTTGTTGTCTGTCCTTAAATCCAGGTTCAACTCGCTTCCTCTGCACCTAAGATCTGTGGATTTAATTAAGACCCACCTGTGCAGGCTTGCCTTTATTATATTTAATACATAATTATTATATACAATACATATATTGTAAAGCATTTTGTGACTTTTGTTCTTTAAAAGCACTATATATAAATACACCTTTTGGTTTGAATGTACATTTTTGATATCCACAGAAAAACATCTTTTCTTTACATTTGCAAACAACAAAAATAAAACAAATTTACAAAATAACAAGACTGCTGCATGATGGGGTGACATGATCTTATATTTTAAAATCAATGAAGAGCTGGCACATCTAATTTCTCAGTGTTTAATATTTATCTCCAAATTTAATTTAAAAAAAAGCCTTCTCATGTTTAGAGACTCAAATCAAATTGTGTGTTTAAGCTGGTCTCTACACTTTCTGTGTGTGTGTGTGCGTGTGTGTGTGTGTGTGAGGGGGGTTTAGGATTTGTAAGCAAATGGCGAGACAAGTCGAGATCATTTTCAGAGCGATATGGACCGTGCTTCCCCTAAAACAATAACATAAACAGAAGAAGGCTGTTTCTTCTCCGCTCTGTTCTTTGTTCATGCGCTTGTGTTTCTGCCGGTCTGCAGCACATCGTACTGACCTACTTTGTTTATTCTTTTATTATTGTTTGTACAGTCGACGCCTCAGAAAAGCTTTGGGTTTTTTGTTTTGTTGTTTTGTTTCGTTGGATGGTTTATCATTTATCAAGTTAAATATGTTATATTTCTCTTTATGTTTGCTGTATAGAAAAACTCACAACTATCTGCTCCCGTCTACTCCCGGTGAATCAGACTGATTTTATTATTTATTTATTTTTAGCTTTTTGTCCTCGAGCTGACATGTGTGGCTGCCCGATTTGATTCTTCTGATAAATCTGACCCGGCCCGGCCCTTCTGGGGAAGAAAAAAAAAGTGCAGAATGTAAATACAAAATATGCGAAAGTGAACGCAGCAGAGTGACTCACATCGCCCAGAGGTCGAGCTGCAGCACTCAAGTCTTTGTTGACAGGGAACCTCATTAACTTTCACCGAGCCGGTTCGGAGATTGGAAATTTTAAATCCACACTGATTGTGAAAAGTGGATTCTCTTTCTGAGTAAAGCATTTGCATTAGCAGCATTGCATTTGCAAGACCTCGTATCACCACTGCTGCATTAAACTCCTGTTTCACTCAGCTTCACTTCAACAGTTTTTATCATTGGGTTTCATAAGTTGCTAACAATTATTTAATTACTGCTGAGAGGAGAAGTCCAATTCATACTCAGCTAATCATCTATTCTATTATTTCCTGTAACCTGTTTTTTTTTTTTTCTTAGGCTCCTCTTTCTGCGTGACTACAAATTCAAACTCTCCATTTCTTGCTTTTCCTGGCGCCTCGCGGCACACAGTAAGATGGAGTTAAAGCTTCACAAAAAAATCCCAGTACTCTGCAAAAAAAAGCCAAAAAAACAACCCCATTCTCCCGCGCTCACATGCACGCACACTCTTAACACTCATGAATTATTGTAGCTTTGATTTATTTTAGCAATGATGACAGAGAGAGAGCGCGAGCAAGCGTGGGACTTAGAGGAGGAAATATGGGAGAGTAATGCAGGGTCTCTCTCTGGAGAATTAGCCTAAGTGCAGTTTGAAATGCTGTTTGGAGATTTAAGCTGCAGCCTGAATCCAAAAGGAGGATAAAGCAGCAGGCGAGGTGACATCCGTACCTCCAGAACAGGGAGTCAGAAATTCTTTGAATTCTCTTCTTGTGGTACATTCTGATCAAAAATTGAATTTGTGTATGACGTGTTGGAATCATAGGCCATGTGCTTCTGTTCAATTAACTCTTAAGGTCAACAGTTTATTATCAGGGATCTATAAATATGTTTGTCATAAATGACAATTTTGAATCAGTTGTTTACGTCTGCAGAGGGAGCAGGTCCTCTTCCACCATGAAGAAGAGCTTGCTATGTTAGTGTAGTCCAAAAAAGACTAGCCTAACACTGCGCTATAAAAAGTAGCCACCATTGATTCACCTACATGTTTGTAAGGACGGGAGAAGGTGATGTCATCAGTAGATGCCAGTAAACCTTACACACATTTATCTTAAATTTTATTGCATTCACCCAACGACCTATAATCATGATCATCATCAGTGTTGCTCAGGTGACAGAGCGAGTTGTCGCACTATGTCAGCTACCCCGTCAGCTTTGTGTGCGTCTGTGGGTGAACTGTCAAATCATTGACTATTTTTAGAAGGAGAGGCCGTTTACCATTAATCATTTAGATAATGGGTTAAATTGGGATCAGTGTTTTGGTCTAAAGAGTAATGGCAAAGTTACAAATTGGGATCTGCACAACCCCAGTTCCATAAAAGTTGGGACGGGTTCATCCACAGATGCCTGCTACTTAGTTCGAAGTAACACAGGTAACACGGCAATGAAGCAGAACTTTGCTCAGTAAAAGTAGAGCAAGACGTCTTGGGTCTGTACCACTCAGCGAGTCATATCATTACTCAGATTCTTTTAAAAAGTAAACGTGTGGTGAGGATCCATACACATGTTCATGTTCATTTCACAGATATGCAAAGTATGCATGGGTCTTTATGTGTGCAAACTTTAGTTTAAATGCTGTTTGCCTCCCACAGTTCTTTATTACCTGAATTTGTTAGAAGTTACCCTGTGCTAGATTGCTCTGTGAAACTCTTGATTTTCTTCTTTCTCCCTTTGCATATTTCTTGCCCATGGCTATCTCATGTTTATATTCATGCAGTCTTATTTTAGCTTATGAGTTCAATCATGTTGCTTGTTGTTTTTTGTAAGACAGCAGAAATTTTAGTTTATAGTTACACTGAATGGGTGCGTTTATGGAGCAAAGTGCTGCAGGTATTGTGCCTTTATGTTCGCCTTAATACACTACATGAATTTCTGCACTGCAGGGCTCGCTCTCAAAGCCAAAAAGAAATGTCTGCTTCCTGTTGGGATTTTTTCTTGGATGCCTTTAAATGCTTGGAAAAAAAATACGCATGCTTCTTCTCTCCAGTTATCTTAAAAATGAGGTCACAAAGATTTTGGTCTGGGCTGCTGATGCGTATATTCAGACAGTATATAAATCTTTAATGTGGGCCTGATCAGGACTATGTTGCGCTGGTACTATATTACAGTAAAAAATTAGACATTGTCCTTAGATATGTGCTTACAAAAGTATCGGTTCTCTAATTATATTTCCACGATGCTGTTCAGACCCCGGTCCTTGTCCTTGCTCATTTTGCATCCTCTCAGTAATTCTTTATGGTTCTGCTGCACAAAGACTTGATGTAGAGCCTCACTTGGGTTTCATGTGGAGAAATTTGAATAATGTCAGTCAGAATTTCAGACTATGTTGGCGAGATGAATGTAGAATCTCATGTCGTGTTCCAACTTTTCAGTCTGTCTCTACATTAAAGAGAAGCAGCGGGGAATCCTTTTTTTTCATCTACTTTCTTTTTTTCCTCCACTCTCTCTTTTGCTTCTCCTTCCCTCGGGCCGATAACTCACTTGTGGTGTTCAGGACATCAACAGGTGCCAGAACACCATGTTTTTCCTCGTAGCGCGGTGTGAGCCTCAGGGTGTCTGCTGCCTGTAACACCTACCGTTCAAGACAGTCCAAATCTTCCAGCAGCCTCTCATACCAGCGAGACGGGCTGGAGGAGGTATGTTCTGTTCAACCTACATATCAGTGTGATGATGAGGTTTTAGTGTTGACATTCTGTGCTAGTTTTTTTTTTTTCACCTCCTTGCCTTTTGCTGGAGTAAAAGATTTACTTTGGAAAGTATAGAGAATTTGTTATAATACCAACAAAGACTCAAAATTTGACATTAGGTCGTAAAAGAAAAGGTTATGAGAGGAACACGATTAAACCCCTTATTCAGAGAAAGCCAAGGTGTTCGTGCACATCATGTAAAATGCATTCTCTTTTCTTGTTTGATGTTGCAAGAAATACGTTTTGCTATGGGGGATTTTAGAAAGATGTTTCACTCATTTTTGTTCCAGTTTTATTTTTGCGTGTGCAGAAGTATTGAGCAGAGAAAGAAAAAAAACACGTATAATTGGTTTGCTATGTTTATTCTCAGATGGGCTTTGATAACGAATGCTGTATAAACACAATAAAACTGAAAGAAAATAGATCTGGAAATAAAACAAAGGCAATACAACGATAATTAAAATGACTTGCAGAAGATGCAATTTTATACACAAAGACTTCAGTGAAATGCTGCTGTGTGCACACATTAATAGCATACACACACACAGGCAGCTGTAGCTCAGGTGTTGTGGATTAATATCAGGGTTGGCGGTTCGATCTGGTCCCCCCACATGCCAGAGACCCCTTTTGTAAAGATACTGATCCCAAAGCAGGAGGTAAGCACCTTGTATGGCATCACCACTGGTGTGTTGAAATGCATCTATGGGTACTGCCAAGTTGGAACAGCACTGTGTAGGAGCAGACTATTTACCTTATTGCATAATGGACCCAGTGTTGACTGATTATAGCTGAATTTTAGTGGAGCAGTGTGATAAGATGTTATTTATATGTGCGTGAGTGATAATTTGTCATTAAAGCATTGGGAGACAAGAAATCTGGGATCAAGCATTTTCTGAAATTCTACAGAAGCCCTGTTGTTTTATACGTGAGTCTGACACATCTGAGCTAGCATCACAACACCCAGCTGTAATCCTACTACCAAGGTAATTGTTACAGTCAACATATTGAGAGTTACTATTATACCATCTGATTGGAGACAGCTGTCCAGTGAGGCTAAATCCAGGAGACGGCAATTCATTTTTGGTTTCACTGAATGTAATGTAATTCAAAAAGCTTCAGATAGGAGACTGCTGCTAAGTTGCCTCCGCTGGGGGAGAAGATGATACATATATAATCTGCTTAAGGTGGAATTTGCCCAGTCTGACAGCCGACTCCTGACTCACCCAATATTTGTAACACAAATTATGAACAAATGAATTAAACGTTAAAGGTGACAGGCCGCACACCCTTATTTACTATGACAAAATCAGAAGACGCACACATCCATCATGCACAAAACTGATGCAATTTGTCTTTCCAAACGAGATCTGACAAACGGGTGCTCGACTCTCGCTCCTCGTTATTATCTTACGCAGAGCTGTGACACGACTTTGGAGGGTTGCTCCTGAGCCAGCAGACGGAGCTGCTGTTTTGGTCACTTTACTTTGCAAATCCCCCAGAAGACATCTTCACACAACTTTACACATTATATTTTGGCCAACTAAAAGTCTCAAACCTATACCTTTTCACTTAGATGGTAAAGACAGCAAGATATTATTATTTTCACAGTACATCTCTGGCAAACGTTTAGACATATTGGCCATAATTTGACTTAAAGGTTCTAGTAAGTAATTTCTTTAGGTTATTTAATAGAAAGAAAACATTTTTCTCATAAATATACAGTGATGTCTTCTCATAAACTTAGAATTAACTCATTAAAATTACATAGGAGTGGGCATCATTTTGTGCAAGCCGCCCCGTGAGTATAGGGGTTGAGATGGACATTGCCAATCCACCTAACTGCCTTTTGAGACTGTTGAGACTGACCAAGTGGTATGTCTTTATAAGTTACTTTTCATTTAAAGATCACAATTAGATCATTCAGACTGCATTTATACATGTATTTTTTTTGTAATGTCTTTCTGATTATGTTTTGTCCTCCTCCACCACTGCTCTCTCTCCTGCACATGCTTATTCCCAACAGATAGTTATTGTCAGCAGACTACACATTTATGCCCCCCCCCCCCCCCCCCCCCCCCCACCACCCCCCCACACACAAAACAAAA
>VURO01013190.1:43048-84937 GCA_015108175.1 Pelvicachromis taeniatus
AACCCCCCCCTTTTTCCCCCCCCCCCCCCCACACACACACACACACACACACACACACAACAATAGCAACTGGCTTTTAAGCTAACATTATGTGAGGTAATGTTACTCTCAAAGAGTGTCCTAAAGATCTAATTTTTCCTCTGATATGCAGTTTGATTACATTGTCATGTTGTATGAGAGTTTATTCAACAAGTGTCCAAGTCCAACAATGTTACCTCCACTTTAAAAACGGTTTGATTAACGTCACCTAACAGCAGCTAACAAAGGCTAACAGCAGCTAACCGTCTAACAGCAGCACTTACAGAAAAGTTCAGCATATCCTCAACAACTCATCTCGGTATCGCCACCATCGACCATAAGTGAGCTTCACTGACTCAAAACCACCTTTCACAAAGTTACAGCCACCTTAGTTGGCATTATGCACTTTAATTTGGAGGGGTACGATTTTACAAACTGTATCTTTAAGTAAATATTGTAATGCAAAAGACTTGAGTGTTTGTAAAATAGTAGCACTATATTTAGCAGCAGTATATGGAAGAAAACGGGAACCTTTTAAACCTTTGGATTTGCTGGCCAAACCATGAGAAAAAGGCCCATGCTCACCCCACTTATTGAGAGACATGTGGCCTGATGGGAAATGGTAATGGAAATATGATAAATGGCTGCATGTTAGTATAACCTCATTGTTGCAAGCTAGTTAATGTTGTCATTACTTAAAAAGCATCACACCAGGTTACATGTAATGTTTAATCCTTCAGCAGTTGATTAATGCAGCTCTAAAATTGGGCAGGACTGCAGGAGTGTCAGATTTCTCCCACAGCCATGAGACGCGCTCTATTGTCGCCTCTAATTTAGTCTAATGATTGTTTCTGCGTTCGCTCAAGGTAATAAAAGCCCGTTCCGTCTCTAAATGACTGAAGGTCTTCTGACTTTTTTCCCCCCACCTGTTATAGTACTGTGTTCACATTCACAATCTGATTGATGTTTTATGAAAGCATGCTGCACATATTAAGGCAGGGTAAATTGATTATATCTGCTGCCAGTGAATACAGGGCCTTGGTGCATGGCCAAGAGTGGCTTTGTCTATCATCCACTTTGCTGATGTTTGATGTTTAGCTCAGGCACAGAGTTATGGATGCTTCCCAAGGCCTAATATTGTATTTCAGGGTTAAAATTAAATAAGGATATTTAATTTTGTCATTGAAAAAATTCTTACAGTCAAAACTAGAGCTTTATTACATCAACATTTCTAGTGTATTTGTTTCAGCTCGTTCTTCATCTCTGATAAATATGTGGTACTATGCCACAAGCAATTTAACTGTATTTTACTTTACTATTTAAAAATAATATGATCGGAGAGTATAAGTATAATTTGAGCTTCTTTGCCAGCGTTTTCTGAGTGTTCAGTTTTTTTTTTTTTCAGATGGCTTTTAGTTAAACTGCAAATGAAACTCACTGTTTGTATATTCCAGTGCAGATATCCGAGAAGCAACGACATGAAATGTTATTTTAAACAGATTATGGATCCTACTTCCTTTGGGGTTTGACATGCGGGGTTACACATCGAATGCAACACTCACTGGTATGTAAAAGATTTTAAAAGATGGATTTACTCAATCAATGGACTTCAGTACAGACAAACAGACTGTGGGATTTGGGGTTAAAATAGTAAATAGCTACCATGCCCACGTCACACTGCATCAGCAGCATCTGCAGCCGAGCACGTTTAATGAGCGAGGGGGAGGCAGATAAAAAGACAAGATGGGCCGGGACAGGAGAGAGGAAGCATTACAGAGCAAAGGGCCGAATTAATCACCCTTATTGCCGAAGGGATGTGACTCGTTGTCTGACTCTGGCTTTGGTTCTGACTCACTGGTGTAGAGATATTTAACAGCGTCACTGATTTGTCTCTCTGGGAAGTTGTGTTATTGTGACAGTGCATTGTTGCAGTGTGTGTAGTATGCAAGGTGAGATTTCTGTCTTTATAGTCAACCTTGGCAGAGCTGCAGTGTGTGTGTGTGTGTGTGTGTGTGTGTGTGTGTGTGTGTGTGTGTGTGTGTGTGTGTGTGTGTGTGTGTGTGTGTGTGTGTGTGTGTGTGTACAGTGGTGTGAATGAAGAGTCTGGTCCTGCGTTTCTATACTCCCCCCCTGCTGCTGAGACTGAGGAAGCAGGGTGACCTTGGAGCTGTGCAGAGACCGCCAGTGTGATTATGGTAATTCCCAGTCCCTGAATTCCACCCCATAGTGAACTCTTCCTAGGTGACACCAAGCTCACTTCCTCCAGCCCCACTGATAACAACGTTACTGTAACGCAGCCTGAATTAGTTTAACCCATTTGTATGGAGCGAGCTGCCTGTGTTCATAGCTGTCCGTGTGCATCTCCTGTGTGAAAGCAGCATTTGTCAGGCACTGTGATGGAGGCACAGAGGAAGCCGTTTCTCCGTTTCTCCGCTCACTCTGTATTCCCTTTACTTCAATGGTTAGTTTCAAGGTTTTTCCGATGAAGCAGCACACCGTGCTCCCTGTAGCCATCACTGTGGTGTAATATCCTTGAGCACTGGAAGTGATTTTATGCTTTTTTTTTCTTTTCTGTTTGTTTTTTTTCTCTGGGATGTTGGGAAGAATTTAAGTAATTTCCCACCAAGGTCAGCTATTGTGATCTTTATTTGAAAAGTAGATTTGATTTATAATTTTTCAGCTATTCTTATAGTCTGAGCATTTGTTTGTTCACTCTGTTCATTTCTGAACATTGTGTATCCGTTTCTTCCATTTTGGGCATTCTCGTATGCCCACACACTCTCCCAGATCAGATTTGATTGTGCTTTACCCTGACTGTTGGTGCTCTCCTGTGCTGAGCTGTTTCCTCTCAGCAGCTCTAAGGATGTTTCGAGTGGATGCAATTGAGTTTTCTAGATGCCCCCTGGTCTCATATATTATCATATATTTTTTCCCCCACGTGTAAATTTTGGACAGGGTAGAGAAATGCAAAATCTCTGAGGAAACCGTGGCGCAGAGTGTTTTCACACTGACCCTGTTATCTCACCGTGATGCTGATGAATCGTTTCTGTTCCTGCAGGCCTGAGCATGGCGTCAACAGCGCTGGAATGTGGCTTTTGTACATGTTGACAGGAGTTGTCCCGATTTATGTTCTGTTTTAACTTTGGATCCGTGTTTCTGTTATTGAAGTTGTTCCTCTAAAGATCCGCTTTGACTGCCGTGCAGGAGCGCAGGTGTGTAGTGTTTTGTCACTTTGAGGAAACTGACAGCGTGGCTGCGCCGCCACAGCTTGACACTGCAGATAAGTTAAAAAAAAAAAAAAAAAACTTTGCAGACTCTGTCTCTACATGCACATCATCTTAGGGTTTTCATCCTTTCACACCCACGTTTCACCAGGGCACACAGAGATGGATGAAGATGTTAGATTGGATGAGGACTGATTGCAAGCCACGCTGCTCGACTTCAAGGAGCGTATCGGCAGCATAGGTGATATTTCCCTTATCTCTTTTTTGTGTGGATGACACAGAAGTGTCCATCTCCTTCTCCGGGTGGAAAATATCTTTAATGGAGCTCCACCAGCCTGACAGCACTATTATAGTTGAAATGAGGCTCAGAAATGGTCGCAACTATGGCAGATGGCATTTGAAGCTATGAGCTTTTCAGACTGTAAAATAGACAAAAGGCCATGTGACATATAGCCTGCCTCCAGCTTAGTCACCCAGACATTTACTTATTTTTAGTCCAGCCACTATCAAACTCTCTGTTCATGTATCAGACCTATAGAAAGATGTCTTACAATCAAATTGAATCCGATATTATGTCGTGTGCTTTATGAATAAAGCATAGTTAATCAGTTGAGCTGTTGCTACGGCTTCATTTCACAGCTCTTTATATAATTTATACTTCGTTGTAATCTTTTTTGTTAAGTCTGTCTTTTCAATTATGCTTTTGTTTTTTATGCTGAAAGCATCTTTACTTATGAAATGCCTTTACAGAGTTCACGATTAATTAGTATTTTTATATATTTTTAAAGTGTATATTGGGCTGTTGGCCATAGAAATGAGCATTGATGTATATGCTGATGTATTTGTCAATATTTTCTCACCAGTAATAAATGAATTGATCAATTAATTCTAAAATCATTACAAAGTAATTGCTTTTTTTTTTTCAGGCCGGGGTCTTTCTGTGTGGAGTTTGCATGTTCTCCCCATGTTTGCGTGGGTTCTACCCGGGTACTCTGGCTTCCTCCCACAGTCCAAAGACATGCAATTTGTGGGGATAGGTTAATTGAAAACTCTAAATTACCCATAGGTGTGAATGCGGGAGTGACTCTGAGTGCGAGTGGTTGTCTGTCTATGTGTGTTAGCCCTGCGACAGACTGGCGACCTGTCCAGGGTGTACCCCGCCTCTCGCCCCAAGACAGCTGGGATAGGCTCCCCGTGACCCTGAAAAGGATAAGCGGCTGCAAATGGATGGATGCTTTTTGGCCCTTACACAGATCAGTATGATGATGAAGTTACAACCTCTCTCAGGTTTTACAGTTTTCACATGTCAGCACATTACATATCATCTATTCCTTACTTATTTTAAAAGCAGGTAAATATGGTGCAACCGCAGATGAGCAACAACTCCTGATGTAATAAAAACAAACTAACTAAATGCAGAAGCAGCGTGAAACACTAAGTATACAGTGGTGTGGAGGGAAAAAAAGTGTTTGCCTCGTTTCTGATTTCCTATTTTATGTATGTTTTCTGAACTTAAATGTTTCAGATCACCAAGCAAATTTAAAAAGTAGACAAAGACAACACAATTGAGCACAAAATGCAGTTTCTAAATGAAAGTGTTTATTATTAAGAGGAGAAAAACAGATTGGAGGGTTTTGCGGATGAACCGCCTTTTTAAGGTTGTGCCACAGCATCTTATCGGATTCAGGTCAGGACTTTGACAAGGCCACTGCAATGTGTTCATTTTGTTTTTCTCCAGCCATTCAGACGTGGACTTTCTGCTGTGTTTTGGATCATTGTTCTGCTGCAGAACCCAAGCACACTTCAGCTTGAGGTCACGAACGGATGGATGGACATTCTCCATCAGGATGATTTGATAGACAGCAGAATTCATGGTTCCATTTACCACAGCAAGTCTTCCAGATCCTGAGGCAGCAAAACAGCCCCAGACCATCACACTACCACCACCATATTTTACTGCTGGTTTGACGTTCCTGTGTTAGTTTTACATCAGATGTAACAGGACACACACCTTCCAAAAACTTTGGCTTTTGTCTCATCAGTCCACAGAATATTTTCCCAGATGTCTTCGGAATGATCAAGATGTTTTTTCCCAAATGTGAGACGAGTTCTTGAACTCTCCCGTGGATGCCATTTGCTCAGTCTCTTTCTTATTGTTGAATCGTGAACTCTGATCTTAACTGACGTAAGGGAGGGCTGCAGTTCTTTAGATGTTGTTCTGGGGTCTTTTGTGACCTCCTGGATGGGTTGTCAATGTCCTCTTGGAGTAATTTTGGTCAGCCAGCCACTCCTGGGAAGGTTCACCACTGTTCCAAGTTTTCTCCATTTGTGCATAATGATGGTCTCACTGTGGTTTACTGGAGTCCCAAACCCTTAGAAATGGCTTTGTAACCCTTTCCAGAGTGATAGATAGTGACTTTGTGTCTTAGGTGTTTTTTTAGATTGTGATAAGTTGTATTGCTTTTTTATCTCTTTTAGCCTGCTTCCCTTTGTCAGACACGTTTTATTTAAGTGATTTCAACAGATCTGCCAGTAATCAGACATGGGTGTGTTTAGTGAAACTAAACTCAGCTTTGTAATAATTGTGGTTAATCAATGTAAATTCATGATTTAACAAAAGGGGCAATTACTGTAATCATCATTTAAAAACTGCATTTTGGGGGCACTGGTTTAGCTCACTGGGATGAGCAGGCGACCATAGGCCGCATGGCTGACAGCAGCTGGCCCAGGTTTGAATCTGACCTGTGGCCCTTTGCCGCATGTCTTCCCTTCTCTCTCTCCCTCTGCTTTCCTGTTATTTTTTACTGTACCCTTTCAAACAAAGCTGTAAAAATGCCAAAAAATGTTTTTAAAAAACAACTGCATCACTGCATTACTCGGATTATCTTTGGCTAATATTAAAATTAGTTTGAAGATCTGAAACATGTAAGCGTAACAAATATGATTCAGTTGCCTATAGAACCACCTTTAGAAGCACTAACTTGAGCACTATTTATTTTCTGCATGATTTTTATCAGTTTTCTGGTCCACTCTTCTTTACAACATTACTTCAGGTCATTGATGTTTGCAAGGATTTTTTTATGCACAGCTCTATTAAAGTCCTGCCACAGAATTTTGACTGCGCCATTTTCATTTGGCCATTGATTTGTCATTGATCATTGAGTCCAGTTTTAGCCTCATGTTTGACTCTAGAACACTTTGGTATACAGAGCAGTTCATGATTGACTCAATGAATGTAAGGTGCCCAAGTCCTGTGGCTGAAAAGAAGCCCAAATCATCACTCCTCCACCACCGTGCCTGACATTTGGAATGAGGCGTTTGGGATGCTGTTTCCCAAAACCTGTGGTTCTGTGTATTATGATCAAATATCTCCACTTTGGTCTCGTCTGCCCAAAGGAAATTGTTCTGGAAGTCTTATCATTTCTTTAGATGCAGCTTTGCAAACCTGCCATGTTCTTTTAGAGAAGAGCTGAACATTGCTCCCTCTGACCTTGCAATGAATTTGCTGGGATTTCCACTCCTGGGAAGGC
Organism: Pelvicachromis taeniatus; assembly: GCA_015108175.1. Lineage (NCBI taxonomy): Eukaryota > Metazoa > Chordata > Actinopteri > Cichliformes > Cichlidae > Pelvicachromis > Pelvicachromis taeniatus. The sequence goes on from VURO01013190.1 coordinate 49,821, forward strand.
TGGCAACTCTTTTGAATGGTTTCCACTTGTGACTAATCTTTCTCACTCTAGAATGATGGGCTTCAGATTGTTCGCCTATGGCCTTGTAACCCTTCCAAGACTACTGGGCAGCAACAGTTACTTCTCTGAAATCACTATCTTTCATCCTCGCCATTGTGTTAGCACACACCTGAATGGTAACACAGCAAACTGCCAAACCTTCTGCTTTTATAGAAGTGCTCACACTTGCTGATGATCAGTTAAGCAACTCCATTTGCTCTTAAGGACGCAATAAAGATGTCCTTTATTGCGTCACACACTGCTTCTGCATTTTGGCTTAACTGTTGTTTAATTAATAATGATAGTATAATATGTCACGTGTTGTTGGTCATCTGATGTTATATTAAACTCATTTTAAGACCTGCTAAGATTAGAATTATCTTGTGTTATATGTTCTTTTACTTTTACTTTCTTTTTACTATAACAGTAAATTGAGCAGATTTTGAACATTATTATTATTATTATATTCATTACAGACATGGCATTTTTGGCAGTTCTATTCTTTTACATGAGTTCATTCATTAAGGCGTGAAATGATGTCATCCTAAAAGATCTAATGCCATCATCATATGTGTTGCTTTGTCTTATGTATGGGGGTTTGTTTATAATTGCATTCATAGTTACATAATACTTTTTTTCAACCCAAAGTAACCCGTCTAAACAAAGTAATCCACACATATTTTGCAAACCGTGCACTCCTATGCATTTGTTACTTAATCTGATTCCTATTAAAACAGCAGGTACAAGAGGCAACATCGTGATTAGCTTATCTAACAGGAACAGGAACTCTTCTATATGGACTGTTGAAAATTTAAATGGTAGCACACTGAGGTATAACCTGCAGGTCTGATTGCATGATTGCAGCCTGACTGTGCCACCATTCCTCATGCACTCATTCTTTCCATCAATCTACCCCTCTTCTTATTTGTGCTTAGTAAATAAATCTGATCTGGCATTTCTTCAGTTTATTAGCCAACACAGGCAGCCCTGTGATGCAGAGATGCTGACTACAGCACATCTTTGTGCAGAGCCACAAGATTTAATGCATACAGGATGTCTGAGGTGATCGTGTACACATAGAGCAAACCTAAAAGCTAACAGTCTAACAGTATCGGTGAGTAGATGTTTTCCTGCCTGATAGCTTACGTGGAAGCTTATTTCCATTGAAAGTAATTGAACATTTTTATCAAGTTAACTGTTACAATATCTTGTCTCTCAAATTCTTTAATGTCTCACAATGAAATGTATCGAAAATATATTCAGGTCGTCTTTCTTTTTAATTTAATCCGGCAGACTGGAACAGTGAATAGAAACAGCTTTCTCTGTGCGCTTTACTGACTCAATCACCTGAATAAATAAACACTCATTATCCTTTAATTGTCCTCTCCTGAGTAATTTATTGGCTGACCAACCTAGAAATGCATCTCAATCCATATTAATGTTTTCAGCCGTACTTTACATTCCTGAATGGAAATCATCTTTAATGCGGCATCTGTTTTTCTTTTCTTTTTTTCTCTTTGTTTTTTTTTTTAAATCTGCAGTAGTCAATATTTTTCTATTATGAGTGGCTCAGATGACCAAACTTAATGTGGCAGTTGTGACACATACTGAAACACCCACAGATAAATGGCCAAACTCTGCGCTTCTCCTCGGGGCTTTAGAGTCTTTTAGCTCATTATTTTGGTCCCATGGCCTGAAGCTTCACCGGTCTGGTCCACGTTCATCAATACAGTTTCCAGTGGAAATATTGCTAAAGCCTGACTGTATGTACCTGACCCGACAGCTATAGCACCCAGAGTGAATATCCGGTAAACGCAGAGCTTAAAGCAGTTGAGAAACCATATATTTCCCTCAAGAGTTGATGAAATCTAAACAGAGATGAAAAGACAATACAATACTGGACATTTGTTGGATTTTTTGAAGATTGACTCTTTAGGATTTGCTGGATGAATAGTTACAGTTATGTGAAAAAGAAAGTGCACCTCATAATTCAGGAGTTTGTAGAACCACCTTTAGCAACAAGTTGAGGAAACTGTTTTCTGTAGCACTTTGTCAGTCTCTGTCACATTGTTGTGGGGGAATTTTGACCCACTCTTCTGTACATGTGTACATGTGCTGATGTGCTGTGTTTGGTGGTGAAACTAAACGCAACATATCAGTTAGTTTGAGATCAGTGAGGTCCCACCACATAATTTCAGTCAGGTTAAGATCTAGACTTCGACTGGATCATTGCAACCCTCTGGTTTCTTTCTTTTCCAGTCATTCTGTTGTAGTTTTGCTACTATGCTTGAGATCGTAGTTCTGTTGCATCTCCAATGTCAGCCTCACATTTGACTCTAGAATACTTTGGCATACAGAGGAGTTCATGCTCAAGTCAATGAATCCAAGGAAAAGCAAACCCAAATCATCCACCACCGTGTTTGACAGATTATATGCTGTGTTTGTGCTAATATGCTGTGATGGAGTCTTGTGGTTTGTTCAGATGCAACTTTGCATCTGCCTCCTAAACACACCAGACTTCTTTTTCTAATTCTACTGTTATAAACTTTAACATTTAACATGCTAAATGACACATGTAGAGTCTCAGTTCCTCTGAGCATTGCATCGTTTGACTTTGGGGTGAGTTCACGGTGACATCCACTTCTGGCAAGATTGTAGTATTAATGCTACAGACCATCAAACTGTCAAAGCATTTGCTTTTATAAAGGTGCTCACACTTACTGATGATCAGTTATTCAAACACATATGATTAGGAGTACCTGGCTGCAACCCTCTGAATTACCCTCTTAATTTCTGTTCAAACAGTAAGGGTGCAGTTGGGTATTCCAGGACTGTAAAAAGTCCCTTGGAAACTTTGTTTTTTGCAGGACTGTAAAATGCTTGCACTATCAGCTGCCTAGGCGAGCATAGGTTGTACACGCCAATCATCTTGTTCCACTTCATAAGTGATGAAAGAGATCAGTTAAAGCAGACTATCTGAAAAAAAAAAACAGTCGAATACTCATTTTTTTCAGAAAGTGTTTGCTAAATTTATCGTGCTTTTCCCTCTTGAACTCTCACTTTCTCAGTTTTAACCTAAACTGTCTACAACCATTAACCTGCCTTTTAAACATCCATTTAATAAAATGTTCTCCTTAAGTGCTTTAACTATGAAATAAATAGTTGAAGTAGCCACGGTTGATAGCTGCCCACATAGCTGCAGACACTGAAGAGCCTCGTGTCATGTTTCTCCGTATTTTTCAAGGTTAGAACATTTACTGTACTCAGGCGCAGCCTCTATTTTACTGGCTACACAGCAGTGCAGCCTCAGGCACCGTCAAACTCTGGCCTGAAATCACCTTACCACCACTTGTCTATACCTTGTCCCATAGAGACTGGAAATCCAAATTTGACCCATTGCTTAAGGGCAGCCTGGAGTATCTATGTATGGTTTGACAGAGAGGCTCAGTTCTCTAAGCAGCACTGACTTTACTGCAGCAGACAGAGTATAGCCCTGAGTGTGTAGTTGACCTATACACTCTATAAAATGCATCACTTTTACTGTCTACATTGCAGTTGACTTGAGGATGTTGCAAGCTCACAAAAAGATTTGAGGATGTTGATGATGATGACGGCGCCAATAAATATCATTTCTTGAGATGGAAAGTGTCGGCTCACTGCTGAAGTAATCGCACACCTCACGTCTCAGCTCCTGCTGAGTGCGAGAATCCTAAATCTTAAATCCCCTGAGGCAGAAGAGCCCACATGATGCGCTTGTTCAGTATTCATACTGTATTCAGAAGCCTCTCACCAAAGCCGAATGAGCAGGAGGAGATAGCAGTTCCTATCCTCCCTGTGGGGCTCTGCTCTTCCTCTGAGCCGGAGGTCCCAGATTGTTTCCTCTTCCTCACCTGCAGATGGTGGTGTCACATCCCTGAGTGTCTCCTCAAATGAGACGATCTGGACTGGAGTCAGCAAGTCAGCTAACTTCTCTCACATATATTAGGTTTTGCTGATAGTAATGAACCCACTGAGGATACCCTCCCTGCAGTCTCCACAACTATGAGGAGATGTAACTTACCACTTTGAGCGTTTTGATTTTACTGCATGCAAATCATAAAAGCGCTGACGCTAACCGGCCTAATATCAGCCGGTTATGAAAAATTCCATCGCTTTGGAACTTTTGCGAGATCTCACAAAAGTTCATCTTAATTTTTTTTTTCTCCAATGTCCCTTGCAGGGCTCCGTAAGTTTTTGGTCTGTTCCTCTGTGTTAGTTTTAGTTAACTATTAGTTTGAATTAAGGATGTGGCTGCAACAAGCTACAGCCTCTAAAATGTGAATCCCTCACACACATATCCACATCACTACAGAGAAGTTGACTTCTCAGATGTAAACTTTTCCTCATTATCTAATAAACATTTGTGTAAATATTTGAATGAATGTATGAATTCGTGAGGTATTTCATGAGGTGACTGTTAGACTTTACAATCTAACTTATCCCTGGCTCTATAGTCGACATTGGGTACAAATGTGTTTGTTTGTTTTTTAAAACATTCCCTCAGAACTCCTTAAAAAATGGGATGGATAGCAGAGCAACTTGAAAATATAATGCTTCCAGCTATAATTGGAGGCAGGCATGGAAATGGATTGGAATCTGTTAACTAAACTGAAATTCAAAGGCTAATAAAAGAGTACATTTAACCACAATTGCATTAGCATAACTAAAATCCCAGATGATATTTCTCATATCAATATATCACCCAGCTCTAATGCATGGAAGTAATAAATTAACTGCAGGAAAGTCCCAGAAGAAGCAGAAAAGGGGAACTCAGAAGTTGATGCTGCTGAAGTTGCTCCAAATCAAAAAATTTTCTTTACTTTGAAGAGATCAGAGACCACATACTGTATGCTACACTGTGTAATTGCAATTTGGTGGAGCTACAAAAAAATGGGCCACTGTGAATCTTCTCAAATCTTTTTCTGAAGCACCAACCTTCATACGCACCATAAATCCACATGAAATAGCCCATAGGTGTCAGAGCGAAGAGAGATGAATGGCTCAGGAACACATTCTGATTACCATCTGTCTTTCCACGATCATCACCAGCACCGCGGGCTGACAAGTCGTTCTTTAAGACTGTGTTTACTCTGTGCGGTCCCGGTGTGCGTGCACACACGCACATACAGAATGTGAATCTTCCAACATGCATTATAGATCTGAGATCACAACTCCAGCAAATCCCAGCTGTGATTAAAAAGAAGCTGTGTTGTTTTATCAGCCCTCTCCGCTTCCCTTATCAGCTCATTTGCATAATTAACAGGGGCTAACGTTGTCCTCGCGAGCGAACCGCCACAGTGATTTCTCCAGCCTGGAATTCTGTCCTACTTCATAGCGTCACAGCAATCCTTTTTTCTCACAGCAATCAGGGGTTATACCTCTTAAACACCGTAACACTGTAAATGTGATTTTGTGTTGTGTTTCGGCTGCTTGGGTTCTTTCTTTTTTCATTCGCCTTGGAATTCAACTCGTATAGCAAAATGTTGCACTGTCAAGTTCGCTGTCACATTGTTTGAAGGCATGGCTCTCAAAACGCATCCTTAGGGACAGTGTGAACATGCTATGCAGCCCACAAGCATTCGAGCTCGTATGGCAGTGCAGAACGAGCTCAACTTCTTCTGGTGTCGAGAAATGTGTCTCACTTGTCAGAGCAACAGTCAGTTAGTTAAGGTATTTTATGTTCTAAGGGGAAGATCCTACAATATTAGAAGCAGATGAAAAGCAATGAAAAGTTGATCCCTTTTGAGCAAACACTTGGTGATGTTTGGGTAGGAAGAGTCCCCGTTTTAAAGGACGAGACCTTTGTTAGAGCCAGGCTCAGTGAGGGGCAGCCATTTTTCAACGCCGGCTGGTGTGGGGAAAGAGATGACAGAAAAGAAGCGCAAATCTGATGTATTTCATCATACTTCCTGTCACTTGATTCTCTACATTTTGCTTTTATGTAAGGCTAAGAATAGGAACTGTGTTTACATGACTAATGCAGTTGCCAGTGCTACATTTGATAGAATAACTGTACACTTACGCTAACTGGACCCTTTGTTAGGTACAACTTGCTAACATAACGTTGGACCCCCTTTTTGCCTGGAAGCATTGCTCACACAGATTTGGTTCCATATTGATATCAAAGCATCACACAGTTGCTTCAGATTGGTAAGAAATTACTTCCCAACTCCATTATAATGCAAGGCAAGGCAGGATGTTTCAGACCATGTTGTTTGTGCCACATTCTGACACTACGAACTAGATGTTTCAGCCAAAGTCCAGACTCATCAGACCAGGCAATGATGTTTCCAATCTTCTACCAGCCCATTTTGGTGAGATCATTTGAATGGTAGCCACAGTTTCCTGTTCTTAGCTGACAGGAGTAGCAAGCCTTTGCGGTCTTCTGCTGCTGTAGATCATCTGCTTCAAGGTTTGGAGATGCTCTTCTGCATAACTTGGTTATAAAAAGGTATCAACTAGAATTCACACAGAGAACATCTGCTCAATGGATATATTCTCTCTTTCAACCCATTCTCTGTAAACTGTAAAGATGGTTGTCTGGGAAAGTTCCAGTAGATCAGTAGTTCGCGAAATACTCAGACCAGCCGGCGCTGCGGTCAGTGTCATATCTGCATGCCTTCTTAATACATGCCTAAACAAGTTGCTTTTAAGTGATTGGTTAACTGTATATATCTGAGCGTTAAACAAGTGTTTCTAATAAGTTGGCCTGTGATTGTACATCATAAACACTCAAAGTTTCTCATATACTTGAAAAGTAACTATAATAGCAGCTGTGAGGTTCCCCAGTTGCGAGCCAGAGCAACCTATATTAGTGCAGTCTGCTAATATAGGTATGGAAAGAAGCTACAGACTATATCTTCATCTTTCATGTACAGATGTCTTGAGTGATCTCAGAATTACTCGATTGATTGACATGCACTCGATGCAAATGTTTCCAATTTCAGTGACTCTTTGGTCTCGTTATAAATAGATCTTTACTTTTTTTTAAACTGTTGCATGTGATGCACCAAAATAAAGCCTCCGTATGTGCTAATCCTTATTTCATAGGCCAAGTGAGAGGCCAAGAGCATTATGTAATTTAACCGCAAGACATGTTGTGATTTATGTAATTAGCACTTTTTCTCCATTTAATTAATAGTCAAAAGTCAGGGTGAGGGTTAAAGCTGCCACACAGCTCTAGCTCACCCACACGTGTGCTTTGACTTCTGTTGCCTGATCAGACCTCTTCTAAACATGGATTTGGGGTGGGCGTGACTGACAGCTCCTTCAAATGCACCTGTAAGGATGGGACAGGTTACATCATTGTAATTGTTATAAGGCCGTAGACTCAGACGACATGACATCATTTTAAACGCTGCTCTGCCAAACCTGACCCGAGGTTCACAGTAATTGAAGACACCTGTGCACACAGCGGCTTTAAGCGCTCCACTCCAAAAGAGTCAATTACAAGGCACCAAATAACTGCTGCTGGATTCCAGCTTGTTGCTAAATGAGCCTCTTCATAGCAGGCGTTTTGATGTGTCACAGTAGAAAAAGTGCAGGTGTAAATAATCACGTTTTTGTCCCACTAAGCCACGGCAGCGTGACAGTGAGCCAGCGAATGGCATTCAGCCATTATTAATTTTATCATTTACACCTGCTGTTACAAGTCAAAACATATTCTGTGGCCGTTACGTAAGCGTGCAGTCACTCGGTGTTGTGCCCTTATGCTCTTCGCTCTTCGCTCTGTCTCTGCCACTCTTTTTTACGTTACAATGATCATTTTAGACCTATTTGGCTTCTTTCCATATCGGCACATCCCAGATCAGACATCGCTCATGAATTTAACACAAAGCATTTAGAGCACACAAATTGGACATTATCCTCCTCAGCAAGGTTTCGCTATGTTCTTCTGGCCCTGCTTTGATCAGACATCAGGCTCCCGAAGGAAAGTCCAATTAAGAACATTACTTTTCATCCCTGTACGTTTTTATGTAATCAGTTTTAGCAGACTGCACACAGACCTGCCTGAGTGTGCGTGCACATGCGTGTGTGTACATATTTAGGAGTGGGCCATGGATTTAATATAAAAGGGCACGTGAAGGTCGGCTGATGTAGCACAGCCCCTGTGAGCGTTGTGATTTTAACACTGAGACTGCTGGAAAAATGCTGAGAGGAAGGTGACTTGTGCTGCTGCGTGATGAGCAAACTGACGCTGCCTTTGTTTCCCCCCCTCTGCTCTAAAATGCCGTCTGCTGCTCGCACTATCTCTTTCACTAAAACACACAAAACGCACTCTCTTTCTGCATTGTGCGCGCTCTCTCACATCTACACTCCTAATATGCTTCTCCCACTCTCTCTCTTTCTGTCTGTGCAGGCTCGCTGACAGTGTCCATCACCGACATGCGTGCTCCAGTGGTGGGGGGCTCCGGGGGGGTCTACGCTCTGTGCTCAGCGCATCTGGCCAATGTCGTCATGGTAACTGCAATCATCATCATCGTCGCTACCATTGTTAAGCCTGAAAACGGTTTTTGGTAGGGACAAAATGTCAGAACAGACCTTTAGAAAATGCTAGTCTATGAACAAGGGTGTAATTCCCCTGTAATTAAACGGAATTTCAAAGTATTTTACTTGAAATTACATTCTAATTACATTTACCTTGACTTACTTAAAGGTATTTACACTAGAATAAGGAGGCAACAAGTCTGTTTTTTGCAGGAAACAAAGAAATAATTATACTGTAAAGTTAAGTCGCGTGTAAGGAATTTTAAGTAGTGCATAATTAAGGAATGGAGGCACAAATTGTTCTGTAAGTGATTTGCAGTACTGCATAATTTCCTGGTAATTTACCGGAAAGACAAACAATATTTTCCGACCTCACGTTGTACTTTCAGGGCGTGGGCTCTATAATGGAGTGGCTTAACCTTGCCTAACTTCCAGTTATTTTACAGGAAAGGAAACACAAAGTACTTAAAATTATTTACAGTATAATTTGTGTCCATTTTCCTGTAAAATACCTGGAAATGGAAAGGTTAAGAAACTCCATAAGTTATATAATGCTTAAAATTACTCATGCACAAACTTATGCTGCTCGTTTCTGTCTTCTTTCCTGTAAAATACCCAAAAGTTAGGCACTGCTTAAAACTACCTTTATACTACTTATTAATACTAATTATTTCCTTGTTTCCTCTAAAAACACAGTTTGTTACCCACTTGTGTATTTGTAGGTAAATATAATTGTATTTATTTTAAGTAGTGTGTAAAGAATTTAGCAAACCGCATGAATAATTTTAATCATTTTAGCTAGGAAAGAAGAGAGAAATAAATTATAATGTAAGTAACTTCACTGTAAAACTCCTGTAAAAGCAAAGTTAAGCCACTCTATAATATGTGCCTCACAATGTACAGCGTTACAACTTAAGATCGGGAAATATCCTTTGTTTTTTTACTAAATCACCAGGAATTTATCCAGCACTTAAAATTTCTCATGGACTATGTAAAATTAATGAGACACTAGTTAAATTTTCTTACAGTATAATTATTTCTTTGTTTCCTGTAAGAAATCTGACCTGTTTCCTCCTCATGTTAGTGTGCCTACCTTTAAGTATTTGTAGGTAAAAATATTTACATGTTCATTTAAAAAAAAAGATTAAATCCTGTGTAATTACGGGGAAATTATGACATTAATCAGGAAAAACCACTGGTTATAAAGTGTAACCAGTAGTTTTTCTGCCACAGCAGGATCACATGGATGTAACAGCACACTATATCTGTTATCTCATTAACAAAATGAAATTAATTCTTTAGGTTGTTTAAGGCTGGTGTGCTACAGACACTATACCCATCCTTTTTTCTCTTTTTTCATCTGTGTCATTAACTCTCAAGTAAGCAAGCGTTTTACAGTTTCATTTTTTGTTTTTGTTTGGTTTTTTGTTTAATTGTTCAGTTTATTTGTGTCCGTTGAAGAAACAGGAAGTGAATTCCCACGATGCTGCTTTGAGAACCTTCCTTTTTCTTTTTTTTCCCAGTGTTCAATTATGTGTATTTGGCACAAAGCGGCTTCTTCATGCTCTTCTAAACTCAAGGCGGTGTTACATCTGACGAGTGGCTTTAACTAATCGCTGTTGACTGTGGGCAGCGAGAATGCCAGCAGATATGGAAATTAAAACGTGCTGACGGGCCCAAAGCAAAGCCTCTGTAACTGTAACTGTGTGCTTACAGCAGCTTACAGTTTGTTTGGCCTGTTACGCTTGATGCCAGTTTGTTGTTGGGAAATCCTTTAAGGCGCCTCTTAGTTCTGCACTGATGAGTTTTTGTCTAGTTTGGTGGGGGGTTTCAAGACACCAAGACATTTTCAGGTTCAGTGAGGTTTCAGACTGTGTACCTCACTGCCTAGAAGTCGTACAGATCTGGATAAAATCTTTACAATCCGTCTTGGAACCACATTAAACTTTCTTATTATAGTTAGTGAGCAACTCTTAAGTTTTGTCTCTCTCCATTTCAGCCTCCTGAATATTACAACAGGATCCGTAACAGACAAAATGCAATGGCCGTGCTTCGGCTACAGATTGCCCTTCACCTCCTATGAGTGGAAGCATCAAAGCGAACTGTGTCCCATCAGACAGAAGCAACATCACATCACTCCCAGCTCAGACCTCCTCTCCTGCTCTGCTGTGCTGACCTCTCCCCTCCTCGATATTAATCATTTATATAAAAAAAAAAAACACTACTTTAACTTTACCTGCATTCCTGCTCTTGGCTTGTTTTAAACCTACAGTCACAGCAGGTTTTATTTATACACCCCTCCTGAATTTTACATGGTATTCTCTATTTCTTTTTGTGCCATGACTGAAGAAGAGAAGCGCTGGGTCATATTCCCAACAGCTGGGAACCTGAGAAAGGATGGAAGTGGTGCAATTATTCATCCTGGAAAGTAAATGTGTTATTCTAAGACAGGATGCCATTGTTCTTTCCCCCCTACGGGGATTCACAAAGGCTACTTATTGGTCCATTTTCCCATTCCCTTAAATTATCTCAGTCCTAATTAATAGAGTGCTACTGGATTGGAACCAGTAAGTGGCGAGCAGTCAGGTGCATAATCGCACCTCTGTCTCGTATAAGCGCTGCCGCCTTTCTCTCGTGGATGTGGATTGCCTTTCTTCATAGTCTAAATATGGCCCGAGGAAAGAAAGTGAGGTGCTCCCTGACGGCCTGTTATAACGTGGTCGGATATTTCGTGGTTGTTTGTGCTGACAGGACACTTCTGTGTTGCAGAACTGGGCCGGGATGCGCTGTCCATACAAGCTGCTCCGCATGATCCTGGCGCTAGTTTGCAGTAAGTTTTCTAGATTTTACTCTCATTTCTATTTCTGCTCTTTCTCAGCATATTTAATGTAAGCAGACATGCTGACACTTCAGTATACCGCACACATTTTCTGAGTGGAGTTAAAAACACGTAAAGCAGATCAACAGATGTGCTGCTTAAGCTATCATCCGTAATGGCTCAGAGCGAGAGGCTGCCTGGTTGAACATGCTGCTTTGTTTTCGAAGCATTTGAGTCATACTACTTGTCCCTTTTCTCCACACGAGGGCCGATACACTCTGACTTTCATTAGTGAGCAATATGTTCCCTCCATCTGTCCAAAGCCTGCCGCCCCCGAACCGAGAGAGCGGCGAGTCTCTGCTGGAATTTCATATTTCTCCTCAGTGTTTCCCAAACAGGGGATAGATATTTCAAAATAAAACGCGACACGTTATTTGTGTGTGCAGCTGTGAAAACCAAATTATAATTTGCTGTGTGTTTATAGTATCAGTGCTGAGTGTTTGTTCAGCTAAAGAGACTTTGGAATAGCCCCAACAACCACAGGCGAATAATATTTTCAAAGCAATTTTTTCGGATAAAGTTCCATTTAAATCCTCCCGAGACCTTTGTCTGCAGAAGCAGACTTTGATAAACCACTTTAGCACAATCCCCCACACGGATCATCTTTAAGCAATCACATTAACCCAGCTCAGACCTCAGACCTGATCTTTATATGATGTAAACTGAGTGATACACGTGGCTTCTTGTGCTTAAATAAGCAAAAAAAAAAAAAAAAAAAGTTCTCCTTTCAAAATCTGTGTGTGTGAATCACCAGGAAATCTGAATAGACTTAAAGTTATAGATCACTGGAACTGACATTATGAAGATTTTTCATTCAAACACTCAAACATATTGAATGTTTTTCTGTCCTAAGCACAGAGTGTCATGTATTTACCAGCCACTTTGTGAGCACTGCCAAAACAGAAAACTGAGGCTAAAATTTACTAAATAATAAGATTGCAAAAATGTTCCCTGGTCTGATGAGTCTCAAATTCAACATTTGGATGGTAGGGTGAGAATTTAGCATCAACTACATGAAAGCATGACTCCATTCTACGTTGTATCAATGTGTCAGGCTGCTGGTGGTGTAACGGTGTGGGGATACATTCTTTTGGTGCACTTTGACCACCTTAGTACCGACTGAATATTGTTTTAACACCACAGCCCTCTTCAACAGGAGATTGGTATCATGGATGTGCAGTGTTGCATGATGCAGTCACGTCAAAACCAAAATTTGTGAGGACCAAAATTTGTGAGGGATGTTTCCAATATCTTATTGAATCTATTCCCTGACGTGTTGAGGCAGATCTAAAGGTAAAAGCATATACAACCGAGTACTAGTAGACTGGGTGTACCTAATGAAATGCCGGGTCAGTATAAATGCTAACACGTCAAACTTAGGATGTCCCATCTAAGAAAAGGTCAAATAGATAACATCCTTTTTTCACTTTGTATTGTTGTTTTATGAACATTTTTTATGCATTGAATAAAATTGGATATAATGCTTTAGTTAGCATTGCTGATAGCGAGAGTTTGTGACCTTTGAAAAGAGCCAGGCCAGCTGTTTCCCTCATGTTTCCAGTCTTTTTGCTTAGATAAGCTCATCAGCTGCTGCCTGCACCTCGCATAGTTATCAACATATCAATCAGAGACTGCTATCAGTCTTCCCATCTACCTCGCTCTCCTTCACAAGTATGTTTCCCAAAATGTGGACCTAGGAGATGATTTCCTCACAGCTGCAGTGATGAGCAGACACCGATATGACAAATATTTCTTCTGCCCTCTTCCCTCTGCAGTGAGTTCAGAGGTAGGTCGTGCAGTCTGGCTCCGTTTCTCGCCGCCGTTGCCCTCCTCCGGACCGCAGCCCAGCTTTATGGCACACCTGTCGGGGGCCGTGGTCGGCATCAGCATGGGCCTGCTGATCCTGCGAAGCTACGAGGAGAGTCTGCAGAAACAGTGCTCCTGGTGGGTCATCATCTTCTCCTTCATCACCTTCCTCCTCTTCGCCATCTTTTGGAACATCTTTGCATATGAGCTCCTGGGGGTACAGATACCACCTCCCCCCTGATGATGAGCCCCACCCCTCCCCCCCTGCAGTCATATACACGGTGACTTCAGAGGTTCCCCTTCGACCATAGTTAACTTTACATTTTCCTCTCAAGTTCGACCCAAATGAAATCATCTAAACTACAAATCGATCAAGAATCCTTTTTACAACTACTTTGCAAATCAAAGAAATATGTCTCTTTTATTAAAGAGGGATTACAGTAGCAAGAAGTACAGGTGAAAGTTCCTCAGATCCATTTTGAGGAGCCTAATATCATTTTTATATATGTATATATATATATAAATATATATACGTTAAAAGCTCATCCACATTACCAGCACTAACCTTTCAGTGAGCATTTAACCATTGTGCTCTTTTACTATCAGATGCTTTTTTTTAAAGCAGTTTTCGTCACTTATTTCTTTGAGTGCATCTCTCATTCGTGTAAAAACCAAATTAGAAGAATCTGAGCTCATGACATGTGCCTGGGGCGGAAAGGGAGATGAATTAAAAAAGGATGAGAGGTGAGAGATCGGGATCAGTCGCAGCAGTGACGCTTTAAGGTGTCGGTGTTTTTTGCTTAAAAACGCTTGAATCGGTGCCACAAATCAGACCTGCCTGAGAGGATTTTAGGAGAAATTTCAGGAATTGCTTGTTTTGTTTTTTGTTTTTTTAAAGGCCGCAATAAAAACCCACAAAAGCAGTTAAATCTAATGTTTGCATTTCATTTTCAACTGAGAAATGTTACAACTAGCAGAGCTTTTCCTTCAAACTGAAGAGCTGCCATGTAGGACAAAAAGACACCAGTTAAAAGTGATGAAAGAAATTTGTTACAGGAAGAAAGAAGGAAGGAAGGAGGAGGTTTTAGAGTCACGATTACTTACCAGATTTCACGTCGCTCTTTTAACATCTGTCATTTTCAAGTTTAGAAACATTTCTGTCATTTTTTTCGCTTCACGGAGTCCTAAAAACAAAGGCGGAACGTCACTATTTCTGTATTATTTTCTTGCTAATATACCTACACTGTGGATACAAAAACACACAATAAAATCAACACAAGAAGGTGGGAGATTGAAGTGACCGTGTGACAGGAAAGGAAAGAAAAAGATGAGAAAATGAGAGCTGAAGTTTCCTGGATGGTCATCACTTCGGCGAGCGAACTTGGACTTCAGCCACCAACTTGCTAAGCGCACCATGTAAAATATGCCATGTCATGCTCTGTGGCACTAAGCGAGACAAAGACACACACACACACACACACAATTTTCTCCTCTTTGTCTTTGAGAGTAGCCACGGCCTGATTCTGCAGGTCATTGTGGGCAAACTGAGGAGAAAACACACACACACACACTGGCCTCTGCCTGTTCTCGCTGACAGACTGAACTGGGGAGGGCACGGATGTTTCATCACCTGACCTCTGACCTTTGTTTCCCAGAGGGCATTGGGGTCTCTACGTCAGGCCCAGTCGATACCTCAGTTTCTCATTCTTAGGGACTGTATACATTTGTAAAGGAATGTACCTATAAAGAAAAAAAAAGTGTTATAAGTTGTCCCCGTTTTTCATTTGATCGTGGATGTGTATATTGTATGTTCATAACCAAGAGTATATTTATTTGTATTTTTTCCCCCCTCTTTAAAGGGGAAAAGAGAAAAATGGTGCAAACAAAACTAATGCTATGATTGTTGTCCTTCTGATGACTCCTGTATGGCTTTGATCCTCTGAAACACAGAGAGGCAGAATCCGCCCGGGTTTGTTAGGCGACCACCAACAAGTCGAGCTCACCTGGTTTTATAAATCTTCAGTGCTTTACAAAATAAGCCATAGAAAGAACTAAAAGGAGACGGCAGAAGCAGAGGAAGAAAAAAAAGGAGAGAAAAAAAAACACATTTGTTGGTTTGAAATGTGCTGACTGGTAGCTTCTGTTTAGACATCATTTTGTGTGTGTGTCTGACTGCGTGTGTGTGTGTGCATGTGTGCGTGCGTGCGTGCGATGAAAAATTATTTCCTGTTTGTGAATATTCAGCAGGTGAAATGAAATGAAAAGAAGACACACCTGTGAAACCTTGGACTGTTTGAGATATTTTCATGTAGCTAGACTCATTTTCTTTTTCCTTTTAATTTATAACTTGTTCGCCAATTCGTTTGCAGCCGATGCAGCTTAATTCTGCAAGTGCCCACATCTCCCAGACTCTCTTCCCCCTGCGGCGTGCGGACGCTTCTCAGCAGTTCCTCTTCTGCAAATAACAAATTATGGACAGGGCTCCTGTCATATATTTTATCTCCTGTGTGATTCAGGCTTTTTGGAAAGCCGAGGCGAGGATGGCAATTATATTTACTCAATGCTACGTTCCATTTTTCAGTCTTTCAATCAATAATTCATTTGAATGTCCACTGGCTGCCTGAGGGAGGAAAAAAAATGTTTTAGCATTTGCCAGTCTTGACAGTTGGCCGTCCTCAGCATTTGCTTCCACATGAAACTGTCAGTAGTGACAGAAGACTCCATGTTAAATGAGGGAATGGGTGTGAAATAGCCATAATAAGCCATTTTCAGATACATTTAAACAAGACAAGGTCAGCCAGTAGCTGATAGCGACGTATCCCTGATGGAAACTCTTGTGTTGACTAGGAAATATTACTGGGATAGCAAAGATGTGTTGATGAATAATGCATACATACCCTGTTAGCCTATAATGAAGATAAAGCGGATGCCTGAGAGGAGGTTAATGTGCCTCTTTAACTTAAGATTCATAGGAACCCGAAAGGGTTGTAAAAAAGGGCTAGTCAATGGCTATGTTTTTGTAGAACACGTCAACTGTGAATATAACCACTCCCACAAGTAGATGCAGGAATAAAGTGAAAGGCTGTACAAAGTGAAACACTTAGTGTTTGAATTTATTTATTTATTTCAAGAGCAAATCGTTCGATAGCGTTGGCAGGAAAAAAAAACAAAACAAGTAGGTATAGAGAGAAGTTTTTAGGATTAATTTACCAGTTTCCTGTAAGCCAACTCTTCTGGCCTCTGAGCCTCAGCCAACCACAGCAACAGCACACCTGGATTCACCTCTCTAGAAGTCCCTGCTTTACATCCTCCAGCTCTTCTTAAAGGAGAGGACACTCTCGCTCTGACAGCATGTGACAGTTTGTGAGAGACACCTGAAGCTTCCCCCCACCCCCCGCAGAAGTCAGGCTGATGCGTGGTTGCTACGCCAACCAGAGCCAGAAGCCAGACCCTAAACAGGATGTCTTCCTTTAATAAGTGGATCTGACAAGGCAGCATGATGTTAATTTAATTGCTGTCGTTAGGTGACGTAGTTGTTTTCGACAGTCGGCAGGAAATCTCTGTGAGGGATGGCGCGAGCAGCCCATAATCCATCACTACAGATGATCCACGTCCTCCCCCGAATTGTCTCGATATGGTCACGATGACTGCGTTATGAGATCAGGCTAAAAGTTTCTACTCGCCTCATTCAAAATGCAAATTTAGAACTTCATACTCGACACTGGCTGTTTCTGACTTCTTGGTTTTTGTCACAAGTGTTTTGATTTTTCTTTTCGCACTTCTAATAATGTACTTAACTGACATGTTGCTGTGTGCCATAGTCTCATCTGATATCATCATTCTTCTGAAGCTTTTTCCTTTAACCTTCCTATGCCAATCCATCGTGCTGTATGCCCAATGCCTTGTTACATATATGAGCTCAAAGCAAAGCACCAGGCGGAAATTCTGCTTTGCTGTTAGCCGTCTACACGATGATGCACAGAATCCATAAGAGACAGAAACCACAGTGCATATATATAGTGTCCAGTAGCTCCTCTGAACTGCTGTGTGCCACAACAGGCCGGACAGGTCGCCTTTTCTGTGTGTTTAGTTCTGCTTAGATATAGCACTGTAGCTCCTTCAGTCTACAAACAAGAGTCATTGGATGCTCACCAGTGCTTACATTTACACCCTTAGGAGATTTAGTAAAGGTTCTTAAAGAGCCCCGAAAGATATTTAGTTAGATTTCCCGCATTAATCTCAATATTGATACAAGCACCTAGCTGCTAAAATTTAAGATACACTTGCGAACCACACAGTCGTTAGTGAAGTCTGACTTAGAACACAGAAAAGAAGATGGAGAGGAGGGAACAGTGCTGAAACCTCATTTTCTAGCTTTAGTACGATCGCAAATGCTGAGCCACACAACATCATGCAAACGTGTCATTTCATAAAGCGAGAGTCACACCCCCTCCCACAGTTTAGGATGACAAAAGTCGTACCTGCGCTGCTCTGGTAGTTTCTCATGAGCTGCTTACTCGTGTCTATAAAATGGTGCCAAGCTTACGAGGTTCAGCCTCTCAGACCCAGACAAGAGGTTGTACCGACACAGCGTTTACAAAAAGAACAAGCAGAAGAAGCTATTTTTTTCCTCTCTGTCAAGAGGAAACTGAAGGACAACTAAATTTACCTATGGATAATTTATATCAAAGTCCTCATTACTGATTTCACAATCTATTGTACTTTTTAAATGTTCTGAACGGAACCATTTTATATTGTGTATATATATGAATATATTTTGTTTTATTTTGTACTGTTCATTGTACTTTGCTTTAATTTAGAAACAATATAAATAAAGAACAATACTGTGGCAACATCCTACTGCTTTTGATGTTATTTAACCAAGACGTGCGATGGATTAGTCGATCCGCAACACATCACAAAAAAGATTTTATTATCATTATGGAAAAAGGAAAAACTACACATTTTAAATCAGTATTCATGTAAAATGTTCGATTTTATACAGATTTGAGTTTCTTTGTTGGTCTCTGGTCAGCTTCACTGTCGGAGCATTTCTTCCCCACCGCGCTCCCCCTCACATCGATGTCCTTTAGAAGTTGGAGCTGCTGCTGTGTGGCTATGCTCATCGCCCACAAACACAGCTCCAGCCTGTGGGGCGTCCAGTCCTGCAGCGGATCCACTGAGGGGCGAGAGGCAATACAAAAGCTTTTTTTTTTTCTTTTTGGTAAAGCACTTATACACAACATGACCATTCATGCCTATACTGCAGATGACGACGTAACCAGCTTGGTGTCTTTACCTCTGTTTAGTTTTTCTGTCCTTTCAGTCATCGTTTCCAGGTACACGGTGTAGTGCTTGGCAGTGTACTGGATGGGCTTCAGTCCGGGTACGCTCTCCATGGCTTCATCAGACATGAACGCAGCCTGGTCTGGAGCTCCCGCTGCTAACACAGCTGGAACAAAATGGACAGTCAGCCTCAAACTATGCTGAACGCAGCCATCGAATGCATATGTTGTTCTACACGGAGTACAGAGAGTTCCAGTCTACTCAATCTGAACACGGATCTGTAAACTTGGAGAGGATCACAGAGATTTTCATACGTTTGTCTTCATATCCCAGAAAAGATGGTGTCCCGACCTGAAGCAGTGGCTGGGCCGACTCCTTTCAGGGAGCTGAGCTCTGCGATGGCTGCCTGCACGTCAGGGAGAAGGCTGAAGGCCTTTCTGGAACATTTCTCCACCTCGTCCTCGCTGTTGGAACCCACTAGCTGCTGCAGCCTCGGCCTGAACTTCCCTCTCTGCAGACAAACCCACAGGGCCACTCAAGGACACATCTGAAGAAGGGGGTGCTTTAAGACTCTTCATGCCACTTCAAAGCTATACAATATGTTTGAAGGAGTAATTACTGGTGCATGTGGCTGAAATGTGTGAGACAGATGCACTTGTAAAGTTGTACTCAGATTTTTAGGCACACTCACTATGGGCATATATGTCACGAAGATTTGGGATTTTTAATGATTACATTGAACTGTTGTTTTCCCAGGATGTAATAATTGCACAGCATACATCTCTAATGATTTTCAACATTTTGAAACTCACCTGAAATTTGCAGCCGCCCACATGGACTAGCTAAATGACTTCTAGCGAAAAGTTTTGCAGTGAGTCATGGCAAAAATTGAGCTATTTGGCCACAATGGAAAGAGTACAAAAGGTATATAAATGTGAGGTTATCTTCTGCTGGAGGTTTCTTCCTGTTAAAAGGGAGTTTTTCTTTCCCACTCTATGTTTTCTTTGTATTATTGTAGAGTCTTTACAATATACGGTAAAGTGCCTTAAGGCGAATGTTGTTGAGATTTGGAGCTATATAAAAACAAGTGATTTGAAAAGTCTGTGCCTTGAAGCCAACTAATTTAAATGAAATCTACCAATTCTGCCAAGAAGAGTAATTAAATATTCAGCCAGAATTATGCCAGAAGCATCTGGTCGAGGTTGACATTTAACCAAATATTAGTGGGGGTGTATGTATAATCTTGACCCTGTGTCGGTAAGTGAAAATCCAAAATAATTTCAATCTTGTAGAGTGTTTTTGTTTTTTAAGTCAATAAAAGATGCATGATGTGCAATCATTCCACCCTGGAAAAAAAGGAGGAGTTCAAAGAAATCATTAAAAGCCCCAAATCACCATGACATTCAAGCCCATGATGAGGGGACATAAACATCTAAACACACCTGAATGTCAAGTTTTCATTTTTGATTTAGAGTCCAGAAATAACAACTCACAGTGAGCTTCCACTCCATCAGTTTCTTTAGCTCTGACAGAGAGACGTGTTTGTCAGGCCGACTTGAAATCAGTGAGGGCAGCTCCTGTTGATACCTGATCATACACAGACACTGATTAGGATCGGTGTACCTTTCATCTTACATTCAAAGCAAAGCCAACTCATCAAAGTTCAATTCAATTAGAAAAGCACATTTAATTGTTAACATTCATTAACAGTAAATTGTGGTAAAACCAGGTCAGAAGGTATCCACTATACAACCCCAACTTCAGGTCTGCTCGCAGCTTTCTGCAGACCTTTAAAGCGGAGTTGACATAGTGGAAAAGAGGATTACCACTGCTCAAGGTCCAGCAGCTTCCCAGGTTTCTTGACTTTGGCCTTGGCCTTCACTACATCCCAGTATTTCTCATACACTTTTCTCCATGCGGCTGGCTCCTCGCAGGCAAACAGAGCACTCATGACAGCACAAAACTCACACCATCGCCTGCAAACACAGAAGCATTTATTTCACACAGCCAAATAAATAAATAACATTAAACTAAACAAGTGTTGTTTTCGTCCTAATGTCTTGTGGTGATTCAGAAAATGTCACCTTTATTTTGAAGTACACATGAACAACAAACAAACCCACCCAAATCGTTTCTAACGTCTCCTAAGTTTTTGCCGCGTGATGGTTGCTTCTGTTATTTCAGACGGAAATCCCGCGAGATGATAGCGAAATACTACTTCCGGTGCTGCAAGAAGGCGAGCCTCACACCAGGTTTGTCCTTAGAAGTTGTTTGTGTTTTATTTTGTGCATGTGTATTTTCTGAATTTGATAGATTTTTTCATTATCTTTCAGACTGTTTAAATACTTGTAGCGTTTGTGCTTCGTCTTTGCAAACCTGCTCGGCGACTGGTTCTAGCCAGCTAGCATGTCACTCCAGTCATGTTTATGGTCAAAGAGTTCAGAAGCTTGTGGCCAACTCAGCAGGAGACACGTAAACTACAAGCCGACTACTAGTCACCAATAGATTTGCAAAGACAAATTTTGAAGTAAATATAAACACCAACAACACGTGCTATCAAGAAGATGAACGGTTAAAATGTCAGTATGCATAAACACACTAGCCACATTGCCAGCTAATGTGTGTTTATGTTACTTGGTGGAGTAAATCACGTGAGCACCAAGCGGCTATAAGTTGTAAGAGGATGAGTAAATCAAACAAACTCACAGGATGAGCTTGTACTAAAAGCAGGAAACGTATTTAGAAACCGAATTTATTTAAAGCAATAACGTGTCGAGTAGTGTAATTACGCTTCAACATTTCAGTCTCATTGCATTGTATAAACATTCACCGACCACTTTATTAGGTGCACCTTGCTATTACCGGGTTGGAGCCAATTTCAACTTCAGAAGTGCTTTAATTATATGCGGCATAGAGGCAGAAGATGCTGAATACATTTCTCAGAGATTTTGGTCCATATTGACATGATAGCATCACAGAGACGCTGCAGATTGAACATCCTCATGGTACTCTACTACACTGAGATCAGGTGACTGTGGATGCCATTTGAATATAGTGAACTCATTACATGTTATCCTGCTGGAAGCATCCATTAGAAAATGTGTACACTGTGGTCATAAATGGCAGACATGGTCAGCAACGATACTCTGGGTCCTCTAGTACTAAAAGAGTATCATTTAAACACCACAGACTACCAAAGTGTGCCAAAAAAAATCCCCCACACCAATTAGACCCTCACCACCAGGCTGAAGCTTTGATACTAGGCAGGGTGGATCCATGCCAAATTCTGACCATATCATCTAAATGTAAAAGCAGAAATTTAGCCTGGTTGAATTTTAGCCTCAATTTCCTGTTCTTTTCTGACAGGAGTGGTACTCAGTGTGATCTTCTGCTGCTGTCGACCATCTGCTCCAAGGTTCGATGTCTTGTACATTTAGAGATGCTCTTCCGCATGGTTTAGTTGTGTTGGGCGGTTATTTCACATTCTGTTTTTTCCCATGAGCTCAAACCAGTCTGATCATTATCCTCTGACATCAACAAGTAATTTTCACCCACAGAGTCACTCATTTGGTAGTTTTTCTTTTTCAGACCATTCTCTGAAAACCCTGGAAAATCCCAGCAGATCAGCAGTTTCAGAAATACTCAGACCAGCCTGTCTGGCACCACCAACAATGCCACATTTAAAGTTACTTAAATCCACTTTCTATCCCATTCTGATGCTCAGTTTGAACTGCAGCTAGTCAACGCCAACAAAACTACATGCCTCAGTTAACTGAGTTGCTGCCATTAGCTGATCAGATGTTTGCATTAATAAGCTGTTACATGTGTTTAACTAACAGATGACACACATAAGACGCAGTTCATTATTGATTTGTGACATGCTGCCATCCAGTCTAGGAAGTGCTGTATAGCTGTTAATATTTTGCTTGAGTGCCACCTGCTGGTGAAGTTTAACTGCCTTATTGTAAGTTTGTAATTGTAGTTCTGTACCTAATGCCTCATTAACTGGGTTTGTCCTGATAGAGGGGAAAAAATATGTGATTATTTTTTTGCAACAGAAACATGGAAAAAATGTCAAGGGTCACCACAGCTCTTGGCAGCAATGCGATCAGTGGCAGAACCATGTTCTGCCACTTGGACGCGCCGGCCAACGCCATCAGCGTGTGCCGTGATGCCACGCAGGTGGTTGTAGCAGGACGGAACATTTTTAAGATCTACACACTCGAGGAGGAGCAGTTCGTGGAAAAACTGAATCTCCGTGTCGGCCGCAAACCGTCGCTGAACTTCAGCTGCGCCGATGTCATGTGGCATCAGATGGAGGAGAACCTGCTGGCCACGGCGGCCACCAACGGGGCGGTGGTGACGTGGAATCTGGGAAAACCCTCTCGCAACAAGCAGGACCAGCTGTTTACTGAGCACAAGCGCACCGTCAACAAGGTGTGCTTCCACCCGACAGAGGTTTATATGCTGCTAAGTGGTTCACAGGACGGTTTCATGAAGTGCTTCGACCTGCGCAAGAAGGAGTCTGTGAGCACTTTCTCAGGTAATTTAGTTTGTAACAACTCTTTCATGTGAAATGTAACACAAGTCTTTGCATGAAACAGTAACACTGTTTCTTCTTAATATGTTGAGAATATGTATGTGTACACTACTCAACACCCTCTATACTAAAACCTTTGATGTCTGTGGTTCAGAGCTGTAAAGGGTTGGATTGTTGTAGTTGTGGTAGAGAGATACAAAATGTCGAATGTCTCACTGAACAGTGGAAAATAAAATCCATGTAATTAAAAAAGGACCTTTTTTTCTTTACGGGAGAAGAGTGATTTAATGAAAAAGCAGTTAACTCCAGTTTTAGACTAATGACACTGAACTAATAACACTTTTATGGTTCACCTAATGTAATGAAGTCTTTTTCATTTGTCAGAAGTAATGCTATCATCCTTTAACACCCCCTGTTTCTTATAGGTCAGTCAGAGAGTGTAAGGGACGTCCAGTTCAGCATGAAGGATTATTTCACATTCGCAGCATCCTTTGAAAATGGCAACGTGCAGCTGTGGGACATTAGACGACCGGACCGCTATGAGAGAATGTTCACTGCCCACACTGGTCCGGTGTTTTGCTGTGATTGGCATCCTGATGACAGGTAAGAAAAGAAATATGAAATAAGAAATTTCAGTCTTTCCTTGCTAACATGTTTTTTGTAACATTGTAGAGTAGTACACACTTTTCTTTTTTTGAAGCCAGGTTTATTACAGTTGTCACCGTACACCTCATTTCATTTTTAGGGGTTGGCTGGCAACAGGGGGCAGAGACAAGATGGTGAAGGTTTGGGACATGACCACTAACAGGGCCAAGGAGATCTACTGTGTCCAGACGATTGCTTCAGTGGCACGAGTTAAATGGCGACCTGAGAGAAAGTTTCATTTGGCCACCTGTTCCATGATGGTGGACCACAACATCTATGTGTGGGACATACGCAGACCTTTTATTCCCTTTGCTACCTTTGAGGAACACAAGGATGTGACTACTGGAATTGTGTGGCGACACCAGCATGACCCTCATTTTCTGCTCTCTGGCTCTAAAGACAGTACGCTCTACCAGCATATGTTCAAGGATGCCACACGTCCTGTGGACAAGGCTAACCCAGAGGGTCTGTGCTTTGGACTGCTGGGTGATTTGGCTTTTGCAGCCAAGGAGAGTCTAATCACCAGTGATGCCAACAGAAAGCCGTACCCCGGAGGCGACCGCCGCTACCCCATGTTTTTCTTCAAGAAACCCGACCCGACAGAACAGTTTGCACATGTGTCCAGTGCCCTCAGCGTCTTTGAGACAGACCTGGACAGTCACCGCATGGACTGGTTTGTCAAGACAGCTCAACTGTACCTCCTCAGCGGGAAGCCGTTTGCTGAGTTATGCGATCACAATGCCAAGGTGGCGCAGGAGCTTAAAAGACCTCAGGTCAGAACGATCGGCGCAGGAACAAATCTGTTATGTGCTGTTGTTTGTTAGGGATACGAAAGGTGTAAGGCAGAGATTTATATATTAAGCTATAGAAAGAAGAAGCTACTGAATATTTTCTGTTCAGTAACAACATCAGATTGTTGATAAAACAGATTTTTTTCCGGCTCATATTGGACAACATTGTGAAATAGAGTGTGGTTCTTTTAAATAATATTTGACATCATGATAAATTGGGCGATAGAGTGGCTGGATGGGGCCTGTCTGTGTGGAGTTTGCAGATTCTCCCCTTTCAGACTCCGGCTTCCTCTGAAAATAAGCATGTGAGGTTACATCGAGGTGTGACTGTGAGTGAAAATGGCTCGGTGTCTCTGTGTAAACCCTGCCATGGACTAGTAATCCCACCTCTCACTCCGGTCCCACTATGACCCTAGAAGAGAGCGGATGGCTTATGCTAAATTTTGAACGATTGGATTAGCAATCTCCTGTTAAAAATATCATAGAATATTCATAAAACGTTGGCATTCATACATCTAAGAAACTGGAACCAAAGATTGTTTATCACTGTGACTTGTTATGATCTACAAGAAAATTCCTGCAGTTAAAAAACAAAACGAAAGATATTTTCTGTTAACAGAAAAAAAAAAAATTTCTGTAATTTTACACATTTATATCTTCCAATTTTAAATCATCCTGACATTTCCTTCATTTACCACAGCAGAATGTCTTTGTCATGTAAAAATACTGTAGAAATTGCTCGTCTTTTTCTATAAATTTACAGTGTAGTTAAATTTCTTCACGCTGACAGAAAGGGGAGTTTCACTGGCCTTGTAAAAGGAGTTTGCCATACCTGGCGTAATTGAGTCGTGTTTCATTCATTCTTTTATGAACATACTGTCTGCATTATTTAAAGTTGAGCCATATTATGACACTGTGAGCAACACAAATGAACCTGTTGGATCTGTAACGTAACACTATAATTGTAGCTGTGTTCCCCTTTAGGAAATACTACTGCAGTAACTCATTAGTAATATATGTGCCATAAATAATCATTCCTTTTCTTTTCTCTTTTTTATGTATTTAAAACAAAGGTTTCCACTACATGGACAATGCTGAGAATAATGTTCTCTGACCCTGCAAACCTCGCTACACCCGGTCCCAACCACAACCTCGGTAAACTCGGCACCTTGCCTTTAATGAACAGGTAAACAAAGTTTGGGGTTTTTGTGCTCCATTCATGCGTACGATTATAAACTGAAAGGTAAAGTTTGTGTCTGTTGTGTATTTTTTTTTTTTCCAGTTTCAGTTTGAAGGACCTGGGTTCAGGGATGGGTGCCGAGAGCAGACTGGAGCGCAGTAAAGGTGAAAGCAGGCAGGACAACATCCACCTGGAGCCTGGAAACTCGTACATCAGCAATAATGAAGGTGAGCTTTAAGAACGCTTAAGAGGCCGATCTGTGGGAGTCTCATTTGTGCCAAAGTTACGTTCACATGTGTCGACCAGACAGCTCACTTAACAGCTGTCTGTCGCGATGGCATGCGAAAGAACTCACTGGTGCAATATTTGCGATGATGGTGCAATATTTACAGAATATTAAAAAATGTTAATCATGATTAATCTGTATAGTTTGACTTTGAGCGTCATTATATGATCTGTCAAAGCATTCTGAAGTACGCACGTCTGAAGTACTGTTCATATGCAAATGAGCTCTTATGTTTTACTGCCGTTGTGAGGATCTCCATGTTCTTATGTTGTTCTTATAAAAACTCGATTTTCTTCCAGAAAACGAGGAGACGGAAGGCAGCGAGGGCCATCCTGAGTATATGTTCGGCGACGCAGAGTTGGATGACGACGACCTCTATTCCATGGAGCACGACAACCAAACAGGTCAGTCACAGCGTTGCCTGCTCAGTAAGGAGTTGCCGACGTCAGCGCCTGCTATTTATAACCACCTTCCTGTCCAGCGTCCTTTTGTCTCTTATCTGCGCTTCTATCATTTCAACAGAGGAGCAGGAGTACACGCTGCCCCAGGAGGCCTTTCAGCTGCGCCACGAGATCGTGGATAACCCCTCCGCTCCGGAGCACCTTCAGCAGGACAAGGCCGACTCTCCGCACGTCAGTGGCAACGAAGCCGAAGTCACTTGTTTGACACCCATCGAATCTTTCTCTCTCATCTCCATTTCCCAGCCGCTGTTCAGTCCACATCTGCCCGCCAGCTTCTTCTGCCCCATTGTGCGGGAGATGCTGAGTTACTACGCTGAGCAGGGCGATGTCCAGATGGCCGTGTCGGTGCTTATTGTTCTGGGGGATCGGATCCGAAAAGAGATCGATGACCTCACTCAGGTCAGTCAGTGAAACAAGTGAAATGTCACATGTTTCCCTGTCGGCAGAGGTTAATTTTGAATATAGGTTTTAAAAAAACGAGTAGAATAAAAATACAGCACGTTTTCAGCGGCTTTAAGGCTTTTTATACGACTTTAAATTGTATTTGTAGCATCAAAAAATCCAAAGGTTAGTGATACAGCGACAGCACGGATTACAGTCTGAGCAGTTACTTTTATTTTTCTGTTTCAGGAGCATTGGTATATGTCCTACATAGACCTGCTCCAGAGATTCGAGTTGTGGAATGTGTCCAATGAGGTCATCAAACTGAGCACATGCAGCGCCATCACTTGCCTGAACCAGACATCAACAACACTGCACATCAACTGCAGCAACTGCAAGCGACCGATGAGCAACAAGGGCTGGATTTGTGACAGGTATGAACACTGTGACACCGTTTAGTAGTAGAGAGAAGTGTGTATGTGCTGAAATAGTTCTGGGATGCTGTTTTGGGTTCGTATTGTTAGGGTTAATTTGGATCCGTTCCCAGTGAGCGCTCGACTCCGGACGATTACCGAATTTTTAGTTGCTGTCCACTTTGGTGCCTCGGGGTGTCCATCTCCGCGTTTTACAGATGATGTGGTTCTTCTGGTTTTATCAGACGGTGACCTCCAGGGATGATTTTTGCAGATAGATGTGAAACGGTGTGAATAAGAATTGGCACCTCAAAGTCTAAGGCCTTGGTTTAAATACCTCAGTGTCTTGTTCATGAGTGAGGGGAGAGTGGTGTGACGACTTGCAGGTGTAGTGCAGCATCAGCAGTGATGTGGACGCTGCATCTGTTGTAGTGAAGAGAGAGCCTAGTGAAAAAGCGACGCTTTTGATCTGTGTTCCTACTTTAACCTGTGGCTACAAGCTCAGCGTGGTGACTGCTTCTGTCCCCAATGTCATTCTTTCAATGTAAATCAGCTTCCTTCAAAGGATGGCTGAGCTTTATCCTTACAGATGGGGTCAGGAGGGGATGTTGAGCTGATACTCCTCCACATTGAAAGGAGTGACTGGCAAGCATGCCTCCTGGACGCTTCCAGTGAGGTGTTTCTGGGCGTGTTCTACCTGGAGCACTCTTAAAGTGACCATAATTCCCTTACTGTTTATGCTAGAGACTAAATTCAAACCGTTTTAGAAAGAACAGAAGACGAGCTTTACGGGGATATTCGGTGCATCATGGTACACCGGCATAAAGCATTCGCAGCATACTGCTGTCTGAACACAGACATAAAAATCATTCCACCTAGATTTTGCCCTGTGTGCTTCTTATTAACATAACTCAACCATTTTGAGCTAAAGAGAAAATTTGAATGATTCATGAAAGATGAATTATTTTGTAATTTTACAGCAAAAATGACAAAATAAGTCCCGGCAGCCTGTATGATACTTGGGTGATGAAAGGGTTAAAGTGGAAATGGGAGTAAATATCAAGCCTTCATCTACGAACTCCTCTAAATTTGGAAGTTGTTCTTGTTTGTAATATGATTTTATAAACAAGACCATTTTCATTATTTTTAATTGTAATTTTATAATGTTTGTCTGGAACAGGGATTTTTTTTTAAATGAGACAATGAGTTTCAATGAGATTATCTGTAGAAATAAAGGTTTTACACCATCATAAAAGTCTTAAAGCAACAAAACAGCTTTTTCCCCCCCCTCTTTGGTCAGGACGAATAATTACTCCTCTCAAGTCTGTTTATCATAATTATTCTAATTTACAGAAGACCACTCACAAAAAACCCCCACACCTATAAGTGATGGGCAGTATGAACCAGTGACTGTACTGGGTGGGTTCCTGAGTCGCAGCTTGCGTGAGTGTTTGTTTCTCACAGACTGACAGGAATGAGCTCTGACAGCTGCCGTGTGTCTCTCCTTCAGGTGCCACCAGTGTGCCAGTGTATGCGCCGTGTGTCACCATGTGGTGAAGGGACTGTTCGTGTGGTGTCAGGGCTGCAGCCACGGCGGACATCTGGAGCACATGATGAACTGGCTCAAGAGCAGCGCTCACTGCCCTGCCGGCTGCGGTCACCTGTGCGAGTACACCTGAGCTGCTCACAACTACTGTTAACACAGCTGGTCCTCTGTGGGAGTGGGAAACACTCCTCACACACATACACAAACAGCCAGACAAGATTTCTTTATCCTTCTACGTGTACCTGGAGTGTTTGCTCACCAGGAAAAAGGAGGACAGCTTTGAAGTGAGCTTAGACCTGAAGGAAGGTTTACATGGACAGCTGCGCAAGAACAAATACAATCACGTGTTCGTAAATGACGTTTGATTCTATTTGAATGAGCAGAAGTTTATATATGTATGCTGCTTTTTACAGTTTTTAACCCCAAATACTGTAAAGGAAGAACTGTTTACTCTTTGTACATAATGTTTATTTTGAAGTACTGTAGATATTGGTGTATTAATTTATACTGGAGAGGAAACTGCTCTCTGTTCTAGCAGTATGTTAAAGCAATAAATACTAAATTAACACTTTGACACGTTGATTCAGAAGTATTCATGATGTAGAACATCCCAGCGCCACGAGTCAGTGTGAATAAACTCACATTCGAGGTAACCTGACCACACTTTACTCCCATAGGGCCAGAAATCCCAACTGGCTGCCTGCCAGCATGTCTACTCTCTAAACACACAGTGCGCTGGAGTGCATGTCGTAGTTTGTGCCTCACATTTGGTGAGGTTGAAAACGGATCAGAGTTGGAGCCAGGAGACACTTCTTGGAGCTTCTGCACCGATGACCCTCAACAAAACTGCTTTTTCTCGGGTCAGTTTTAAAAGTGTAGCCTGAAGGCAGCTGTTCGCATATGTGCATCACAGAGATTCAGATATTTTTAATCAGCCCAGTAACTGTACGACATTTTGGACCCCCGCTGTGTACAGATGAGTCGTCCGCTCACCGACCTTCATAATACTACAGAGATTTCAGATCAGGACATACCTAAACGTCATCTTTTTCTTAACTTGCAGTGTAGTTTTACCTCAGCTAAGATGCACATTTTTATAGTGACATAGATACTCGGCTGGCAGTTCTGCCAAAAAATAAAAAAATAAGACTGGGACTTAAGCCAGGTGTTTAAAGTTTGCTTATGTCACATTTTTCCATCTGAAGTAACAGGAGCTGTCCTGCCGTGAGAGGAGAGCAGTGATGTGTGAAGGCTGTGCTTATTGAAAAACCTGCAGGCTAAAAATCGTCCAACATCCAATGTGCCAGAATTGCAGCTAAGCAGTAACTCACTATTCCTGAACTAGTGCCAAGGCCTCGGGCACAGTAGTGGATTTTCTGATGAGACATTTAACAATCAGACGGGTATTCCCTGACCCGAGGCTCAGCCTGTGCAGAAGCGCCCTGTAGTGTTGACAGATTAGTATTGACCAGACAAATAGACTCATTTGAACCACCAGATTAATTCAGTTAAATGTCATTTTTAGCACCAAATCACAACTTATAAATCATCTAAAGGTACTTTTATATTGTAAGATAAAGATGCTGTAGATGGATATGAGATCAAAGACCTGACCCTGGAGTGCCTGATTCATACATCAAATACAGAAGTGACAAGGAGAGTGATTCAGGGTTTAAGAGGAAGACGTTTGTAAATGTTGCATACATCCCAGAAATCTACTGAAGTCGAACACAAACTCCCAAAGAGAACCACAAATCACACTAAGAGGGTTTGAATGAAAATAATTATATTTGGGCACCTTTACTCCCCCCTCCAATAATTTATCACATAATTAAAATGGCTGTGGACAAATTAGTTTTTTCTTCAAATGTGTTTTATGATTACATCCTAAAATATCTGTACAGGTGGGCAGGTTTTAACTGATATTCAATATAGAATTTCTTTTTAGATTTTGGGGATTAATCAGTCTCCCTAACTCAGTGTCTACATATGCATATGTCTGCAGAATTAGAATACTTGTGAGAGTAATAATGTATCGCTGTAGCACTGATGGACCTATAAATCTTTTCCTCGTGTGCTATCGTACTGTTACCACGGTGGGTGCTCGCATTTTGCAGTGTTGGATCTTTCTGTTTAAAGCAAAAACCTGTGTGTGAGTACAGCAGCCTCACGTCTCATGCTGGACAGTATCCTCAAAGGTAAAGGCGATAAAGTGGACCAGTATATACAATAATTATACCAACTCTGGTGGAGTCCAATAATAAGAATATGCAGTTTGAAATACCCGCTTTAATAACTTCTAACGTTCTTTAAAAGGCATTCAGCAGGACATTTTCAAAAACGTACATACAAATGATCAGGTTTCATTCAAATAAACTGTGGAGCACAGTTTAAGTTTGACTTTTAACCTCCTTTTATAATCCAACTTTCCATGTGGTGGGATAAATATCACTTCAACCGCATTTCATACTTGCAGCACAGTTACATGGAGATATCACAGTATTACAACCCCTGATCCACGATTTCCTCCATCACCTGTCCCCTCCATCACCTTGTGCATTTTCACAGCAGTCCACCAACACAGGCATGTCAGGGTCACATGCCCTTCTGCCTGCTTGTCGTTTTCCTGCAGCAGCTGCGTCACCCTTGTTAGCCTCGTCCACATCTGGCGAGCTCTGGCCCATCAGCCAATCCCAGATGATCAGCAGAGAGGCTTCGCTCCCCCGAGCCGCTCTGGCCCTGGCGGGGCTGGCCTCGTATTTGGCCTTCTCCCATTTCAGTGACATTGTTCAGGGTGGCGAGATCACCCTCCGTCAAGTGCTCCAAAACGCTCCTTTAAAAATATGACAATAGCAAATTATGCTCAGTTATGATGCTAAAAAGCTCCTCAAATCCTCTGCGTCAGTGAGCTTGTGTCACCTGAAAAGCTTAGGGCCGTTCCCAGCTATCTGAGACTTTTTCTGGGGAACTCAGTCGCCTCAGATTCTGAAGCAGGGTTTGTAGACTTCCAGCTGTAATGACGCAACACCATTAGACTTGAGTCACCACACTAAACCACTTAAAGTCACAGAGTATTCTTACCCAGTTCTTCTTCATATAAATCCATCTTCTTCATCAGCTCTTCAATACTGGAACGCGTCGCTCCCTCCCCAGCTACAAAAAATAAAAAGTCACAGTTTGTAAACCCAAAACGTAAAAGAAAATAAGTCATGTAGCACACTGCACCTCAGCTCACCTTTTACACCCGTTCCTTCCCCTGCAGCGGCAGAGCTGCTGATCCCGTCTGCGGTCAAACGGGAGAACAGTTCAGCCCGGCACGTCCTTTCCTTCCCCAGCGTGGCACTCACATTTTGAGCCAGCCGGTGGTTCTCCACCAGCTCAGCGTGGACCTTCTTCCATGCCATTTTGTCCTCCATTAGACATCCCTCCATTACTGTGCGCAGCTCCTTCTCCTGAGACACCTGGCTCTGCAGGCTCTCTACCTTCACACAGCGCTGCGAAGGTGAGAAAAACATGTGCAAAAGGTTTTTAGCAAGGTGAGGAAAAACCCAAGTCACAAATCTCACACTTGCAGTGCTTAATGTTTACCTTATGTAGCTGAATGGCCATCTCTTGCATTTCAGCCTCAAGCTTGTCGGCATAAGCCTGTTCCAGAGCATCGCTGGGTGGTTGAGCATTGCTGTGCCATCTCGCAATGGCTGAAGTCATTTTGCGCTTGGGTCCAAACAGACTGGAGGACAGAACAGAGTTTCAAAACATGAGACCACATGACAGTGACAATAAGAGGCTGAGCTGAAGATGCTAAGATTATGATTGGGAGTGACCACGAGGGACAGGATTAGAGAGGGTAGATGCATCAGAGGAAAAGGTCAGGTTCAGAGTTTTGGACACAAAGGCTGAGATGGTTTGGACATGAGCTCAGTGAATATATTGGACAAAGGATGCGAACGATGAAGCTGCCAGGCAGGAGGAAAAGATGCCAGGGATAGGGTGAGACAGAGGCAGATGGTCCACTGTGGCAACCTGTATAGGGAACACCCCGAAGAGGAAGAAGCAGCAGCTTACGTAATCCCTATTTCTTTGAGATCATTTTCTGTCAGGGTGAGAAAGATCCGCAGGTCAACGTCTTGTTCTTCAAGTAACGAAAGATACTTCGAGAAGCCGATTTGCTCCAAGAACTCTGCCAGATCCTACAGGAAGATGAGATTTTAGTCCTTACCGGGAACAAAATCTGAATCAATGCATTAAAATCTGAAAAAACACATTGAAACCTGAACAAACACAAACGTGCCTTTGGGCCAGTGTAGGAAGGTGGAAGACCAGTGCCACAGTTTGCTGTCCCGCTGGAGTGAGCTCCATCGCTGTTCCCGTGACGCGTCTTGCCTTTTGAATAATGACCCTTATTTATTCTACGAAAGCTGCTCTTTTTACACTGGTCGGAGTCCTGATGGAGAAAGATGCCACCATTTATCACAACACACTGAAGAACACAGTTTGCCTCAGATCTGCAGGCTCTTGTGTTCACCTCGTTACTCTCCACAGAGCCCTCCCAGTTGAGGCCGATCACATGAGGTAGGCCTTCGCTGCTGCTGCTGCTGCTCCTCATGGTGGGCATGTCATGGTCAAAGAATGGACTGTCATCTACAATTATATTGAGAAAAACGCAATCAACAATACTGGCACTCAAGTTTTGTATTTCTGGGACTTGTTCACTGGTAGGTTTTCTCCAACAAACCAAGGAGTGCTCTCAAACCTCCCCCCTCCTGCTGCATCTGAAACAGCCGTCTGACGCTCCAGTTACATTCCTTATGTATCAAACCACACAGTTTTTGTCGTGATCTGTATTTTTTCAGGTGGTAGCTGAAAAATAAGACCTAAAACGCGAGTGCACATTACATAATGACTGTGTGGATGCTGCTGAAATTACCTTTTCTTCTTCTGTTTTTGTTTGTTTTGTTTTTTTTTTAAACTTTGCTTTGACACACATTCATATTTCACAGTCAACTAGAGGCTTTTCTCTGTATTTACCGGTTGCCATGGTGACACGGGCCACACACACATGCACTCAGTTGATTTAACTAACTCCCATCAGACTTCAGGGTTGGTCTCAGAGGTTTGTTTGTTTTTTTAAAACTACCCACACACACCTACACACCTCTGCTGCTGTTGCTCTGGCCATCCAGTTCATTGATAGGCGAGGTCACGTCGCGGTAGCAGAGACCCTCGCTCTGTTCTCCAATGCCACGAAACCGAAACATCATGTACCCTGGCAGGGGGGCAGGAGGATCTGTGAGGGGAAATGTGACATTAACAACACACCGCTGTTATTATAAATGGAAGCATGAATAAAGTGCTCTACTTAACAAGAAAAAATGCCCACCCCTCACATTTATAATTTTTTTTTAATGAAATTTCAACAGTATGTCAGTATTAGGAGTCAAATTGTTTTTTTGTTTTTAATTGACATTACACATTTTATATTTAGCAACAATGCTAATCTGCATTATTAAGATCTACAGAACATGTAGATTAGCATGCATGCCTGACAACCAGCACTTATCAGCAGTCAGCACAGCAAGAGGAGTTTTAAGTATGTAGTTGATGATATTTGACTCTCTGGATAGTTTTTAGTGGACCTGGAAAACACCTGTGCATTTTTGCGCATTTATTTTGTAAGAAAAACCCCTGCACCATTTTATCGCCACCTCCACGAGGAGTCGGTGTGGATTTTGCAGAGTACAGTAACACTTGATCACTTAAAGCTTGCCCTCAGCACTTTGGAGGGATTTCACACCTGCTGTTACAGTTATCCTTTTTTTTTTTGTTGTTTGTTTAAAAATGTAATAAACATAATAAGAGTCAGATGAACTATAATGAAAAGTTAAATGTTTACTTTTTCCTACTACTTTTTTCCCCTCAAACAAATGTAAACATTTACATTGTATCTGTGGTAACTGCTAGTGCCCCCTAGTGGTGAATTAATGTAGCTACAATTTTAAATGTAAATACCTGTGAAAATAAAGCAACAACTCAAAACAAATCACATTAAAGCACAGCAATTTTTTAAAACATAATAAAAATAAATCGATTTTTTTCTACCAATCTTAAAAATAACCACCTGTAGCAAATTTACTGGAAATTTAAGACATTTTAAGACCTTTTCTTTTACTTTAATTTCAGACTTTCTAAGGGCCTGTGGGAACCCTTAAAAACAAGTTTTTTTCTTATGCAATTTAACTTCATAACTAGAACAAACGTGTTGTTCAAAGTGTGGCTCAGCACAGATACGCGTTGAAGACCGGCTGTTTTACATGAAAATGTACCACACAGTTTGCTGGT